>JAAWXA010000031.1:9693549-9994606 GCA_038090715.1 Florisuga fusca
CCCCGCCCTCCCCGATTGGACTCCAGGGGGGCTCTGAGGCGGTGGCTTCGTGTTTTTAGGGCTTTTTTTCGGGGCGGGAGCTCGGCGGGAGGCTGCCTGCCCCAGCGCCCCGTCCCATCCCGGTATCACCGCAGACGCTCTGGGTGCTGAGGGGTTTCGCGCGGCCTCGGCCCGGGGTTGGGTTTTCTCCCCTCGCAATCGAGATGTCTCTGAATAGGAGGGGAAGGGGTGTCACCTAATGTCTGGCTGCGGCTGGGGGCAGCCTCCTGGGCCGGGCTGCGGGCTCAGGTTGTGCCGGGATCCCATCCCCTCCCCAGTGCTGGGCCTGGTCGGTAGATCCTACCTGTGCCGTGTCTGCCGGGCTGGCTGCCTGGAGGAGGTGGGGGCAGCGCAGCAGTGCAGGCAGGAGCTGCTGGGGACAGCGATCTGCACTGCTCTCCCCGAGAGAGGGAGCCTGCCTGACCAGAAGAGATCTTCTGTAAATCTGAATTAAGGAATTGTCGCAACACTTCATTACTGTTTGCCCCGAGTCCTTCCTGAGGACCAGGGAGTATTTGGAAATTCACAAAGTTTCTTCTAAGCTGCCCTGGCTAGGTGCCTGGGTTAAGTGTATTTAAAGAAGAGTTGCTGTAGCAGAAATTCCGTGCTGACTTTTGGCAGTGCTGGAACGTATATATATGATCAAAGGGGAAGAGTGCCAGAGCTGAACTCCAGGGAATGTGTGTGCTCCAGAGGAACTTCTTAGTATGGTGACTCTGCTGTGGCGGTAGTACTGCCCCTGTACAGAGAAACTGGGGACATCCCTGTTTGAGAAGGGGGAAAGTACTGGGGCTATGATCAGATAAGCATATATGATGCTGTCTGAGTTGTTGAAGAAGCTGCTGGTTCCCAATATTAGTGTAATGTATCTCACTGAAGGTGCATCTCATGTACCTTTTTTGTTCCCCATGATACAGCAACACCATGTAGGTCTGAAGCCAGCTTTGCAAAATCTATTCCTATGACTGGCATAATCTGATTTCTTTTATTTACGTAGTGGCCAAACCACAAAGCAAGCGATGGTGGGTGGGTGTGTACATTTTGGCTTAAATTAATCAGACTATTTCTTAGACTGTAGAAGTGCCAAAAGCAAAACTGAAGTTTCCTGAGTATTAATCCCATGCTTAAGCCACAGGAGTGTGATGCAGTTGTTCTTTCAATAGTCGCAGCTGAAAATTGGGCCCAAAATACTGGCATAAATAAATGCAGTTTAGACAAAGTATGATCGTGTGAAGTTAAATTTTTCCATGAGGACTAAAGAGGCCTAATATGAGACAAGATATTGCCTTTATTTGGCATAGGAATGCCTCAGACCAGTTAATTTCTCATTAATCTCATTTTGCTCTTTTTTTTTTTTTTTTTTTTTTTTTTTTTTTTTTTTTTTTTTTATTTATTTATTTATTTGTAGTCTAAAAGGTTTGGGAAAACTTGGTATAGTAGCCAGAATGCAGCTTAGAAAGTTTATCATCTTCCCAGACTAAAAACGTTTACTTTATTGGACTTTGGAAATATAGCATGAGTTAGTTTACTTCTTTTTTTTAAAGTTGAAAATTGAATTGACACCTGAATAACTTAATTTTGAGAACAGACTGTGTATAGTAGGGTACCCTCACTCTGTGTAAAGCCACTGATGGAATTGAGTGTCTGTGAGACTGCAACCTCAGGCACTGGGGCTTGGTATCTCACTGTAGGATCCTAACATAAGAAGGGGGCTGTCTTGGAGGAACTTGCCAAGTCATAGCTCTTGCATAACCAGAGCTGAGAACTGGGAAGCTCTGACTGTTAAAAAGCAGGGCACTATGTTAGAGCAGTACAGTGGCTTGTGTGGCTGCTTTTCTGTCAAGGAGCAAAGTGCAAATAGAAGGGCAGAGTTCAGCTTTATTTTTTTGAGGCTTTGTGAACAAATATCTTGGGAAATCTGTGTTCCACACAGAAAACAGATCTGTTTATTTTAACAGCAGAAACAAAGCTTGCCAAGAGAAAGTATTCTTGATGTGGCTCTTAGATTTCTGTACCTGTTTCCTTCCTTCCTGGGGAAGGAAGTTAATAAAGAAGTTGGCACTGTATTGATCTTAACAGTGCCATAAATATGATCTGTCATTAAAATAATGTCCACTAACTCCCATTTTTCTGAAAATGGGCAACTGGACTAGAAGTCATAAAATCTGAAAACAAACAGTGCTCATCTGTTTTTGTGGAATTTGGGGGAAGAGTTTGGTCATGCTTTCAAATTCTTCTGTACACCCGTATTTAAAAATCATGCCCTTAGAACACATGCCCTTGAATCTCAGGTATTGAACTTGGTTTTAGTTCTCAAACAGGTCTCCCTAGGAGCTGGGGCTTTCAGAAAAATACCATCTAGCATGAAACCAGGGATGAACTATGGTTATTTTTAAGAATTTTAGCAGAGACCCTGTATGGTGTGTTAGTACTACTCTTCTAGTTTGCTTGTAAAAATGCAGGATACATGTACTGGTGATGTGTTTTGGTGGTTTTTAACTTGTGTTTTTTATGTCTGTTTTTTGCACCTCCAGATGTCTAAAAAAATCCATGGAGGCTCTGTTGTGGAGATGCAAGGAGATGAAATGACACGGGTCATCTGGGATCTGATTAAAGAAAAGCTGATTTTTCCTTACGTAGATCTGGACTTGCACAGGTAATGGCTCTTTATGACACACAGACACTTTGTACTGTAATATGCATGTATCATTAGGCATTGATCATGTTTCATTTAGCACTGAGGGTCTTGTAGTGCCTCCTGCACTACTGCAAAGGGGGAAACTAGCCCTTTTTTTACTGGTAGAGTTGCCAGAAGTAACTTACCAAAGGGCCTCACTAAGTACTCTGGAAAACATGGGCTCATGGTGAAAGTATTTTGTCAAAGTCTGTCAGCCTCTCTGCTGGGGTTCCTCACAGCAGTAAGTAGTGAATGCTTAATTGTGAGTTAGCTTTTTTTCTGCACTGTACCTCTAAGAAGGTCTCTCACAGACATGGTCCATGTTTTTATCCCCTAAGTCTTGGTTTTCCAGCACCTGGGCAGTCTGGGTGGCTTTCTGCAGTCTAAACAATTAGAAACAGGGAGTGTTTCAGCCACTCCCTGACTTGAAGCCTAACATCTGTAGACTCTGAGTAGGCTTATGGCTTCTGGCCATCTCTGAAGATCTACCCAAAGGGCAAAAGGGTGGTTGTAGGGCACAGACTCTGCTCTGATGTCTGTAAGCTTGAGCTGTTTTGCTGACAGTGTGAACTAACTGTTGCAATTATTCCCCAAGCCTGGGCTATGCTCTTGTGCTTCCTTCTGGAAAAAACAAACAGTAGCAGGTATGGCAACAGGGACATGCTATCTACAGCATCTGGTCATGCAGAACTAATAACCACTTTCCTTTCTAGCTACTGAGCAATAATTATTAGAGAAGTATCCAGCTACACTGCTCCTAGGCATGTGGACAGAGGCCTTCAATGGTGTCTGCCATTATTAAACCCACAAGTCTGAATTCTTTTTCTTCTCCTGGATTCATTTGTATGCCACTTACACCAGGCTTGCTGGTCTTGAGAACCAATCAAACAGGAACCCAGCAGCATAGTATGTGCACACAGTCTGGAAAAGATCTCTTTTCAAAGAAGATTGGGAGGAGCAAAAGCAGACCCCTGGCTGAGGCAGTATAGTGGCTAGATTCATGTACAGCTGGCTGTGCTTCAGGGCTCTCCCACCCTGAGCAGCAGTTGTTATCCAAAAGCTATGAAAATGGTGAGTGTGGGAAATGTACTTCCTCTGACTGAGGGAATATTGGCAGTTCTGCTGCCAGAGCAGGATTGTCAAGGCAGTTCTTGAAGCCTTATATGCAGCTTCATATGGCCAGTACTTGAAGGAAGCTGGAGTCCTCAGCACAGGAGGTTTGAAATAAAGACCTGTATTTCTCTGGGGAATGTGCTGCTCCATACCAATACAATCCCAGACTGAAAGCTTCCATTGCAGGAAGCTCAGAAGGGAAGACACAAGAGATATACTGGCTGTGTCCTGTGCTGGCAGAGCCTCAGCCATAAACTGAAGCTGTACTCTCTCCAACCTTTTACCAGCAGCAGAAGTATCAGCATATGAGTCTGTTTTCCTCCAGTCCAGTACCATTTGCACTGGAAGAGGGATACTTTCAGTTATTGCAGGGTGCTAGAACTGCTCTCACATGTGCTTATAGGGGTCTGTTTTCTTTCCTGTTGGACATGAACAAATGTCCTGGGCTGTTCTGACTGTGTTTGTGGGTTTGTTACAGCTATGACTTGGGCATTGAGCATCGTGATGCCACAAATGATAAAGTAACTGTGGAAGCTGCTGAAGCCATAAAGAAATACAATGTTGGCATAAAGTGTGCAACCATCACTCCTGATGAAAAAAGAGTGGAGGAGTTCAAGTTGAAGCAGATGTGGAAGTCTCCCAATGGGACAATTAGAAACATCCTGGGTGGCACTGTCTTCAGGGAGGCTATTATCTGCAAGAACATTCCCAGGCTGGTTTCTGGATGGGTGAAACCCATTGTCATTGGTCGTCATGCCTATGGGGATCAGGTGAGTCATTTCAGTCCTGAACCTCCTTTAACAGGCCTACTTCTGACTGATACAGAGCCACAAAGACTTAGACATCCCTGTATTGCTGGTTTATCTCCTGCAGTCCTTCTGGGAGTGGGGACTTGCTAAGCACTTTGTGCAGCACTGGATAAAGTGTGGAAGAACCTTTAAGTTATTTTTCTTCACCTCTTCAGAATCCTCCTTCCTCCATAACACCATCTTTAGAAAATATCCTTTACACTGCCCATCTTCTTTCTTCTCAGAAGGACATGTTGATGGCAAGTGTTGCTTGCAGCAAAAGTAGGTCAGGATGAGTGATTTTTAGGTGATTTTTAAGTGGTGATTTTAGTGAGTGATTTTTACATTTACCATGGCTGTGTTTTTTGCGGATTTTTTGTTTGTTTTTAAACTGAGATGTGCTTCTTAGCCTTACTTGCACAGCATCCCTGCAGAGTTGGTAATCATACTGGGCACATCAGGCTGTGCTACTGAAGGAGGGAAACGGCCTTGATCAGAGCTCTCCTGGCACAGGTAGTACAAGGACATGGAAAGCCCAAGCATGGTACCAAGTGTTAGTAGCCTCTGGGCAGCCCAGAGGACAAGAATTAATGATACTGTTCTCTGTGGGGAATGATATGCTGTAAAGCAGCCAAACATGACAAAAGTAGAGTCTTCTAGAGAAGTCAAATACCTAAGCAGATGGATTAACCCACAAATGGAGGCCAGGCCTGACACTAGAAAAAATGGAGAATGGAGTTCAGCATTCTTAACAGTACTGAGTAATTAAGGAGGTTTTCCATTGAAAACAATGGATTAAGGGGAAAGGATTGAAAGCCTCCCAAAGTATGAGATTAAAGTGAAAGGAATACATACAAGAACATGTAAATGACATTTGAGCAAGATGGTTCTGTAACTTCAGAACAGCTCAGGGAACTGTTTCCCTCAATAGGAGGGAGACTACATGAAAAAGGATAATTAATTTCAAGGAAATGTAACCTTGAATAGTACTGTTCAGGGCAGTTGGGAAGATAAATCACCATTTAAAAACCTGAAGTACATGTTATCTCTTCTTTTGAGTCTGTGTAGCTCAGAGGAGCAAAATGTGTCCCCATTTAGAGAATTCAAAGAACTTTTACTACAGATTGTTCTTTTTAATGTCATATGGTGATGGAAATAATGGCTTTCATTAAGATGATGTATGATTCCCCTTTATGCATGAGATCAGTAGTTTTGATATGAATTACTTTTTTTGAGGTATAGAGGAGCCTCTATGAATACAACACCGTATTCTTTGCACTATAAAACCACTATAAAACCACTGCATTTGCAAAAATATTGTGCCAATTGATGGGGCCCAAGAATCTGTCAAGCTTTTTCACTTAAGAGGAAGAACTCTTCTGAAAAAGGCAGACTCTTGACTACTTGTCTTGCTAATCTGTAGTAAAATAATCTGATGACCATGTGAGTAAGCAGAACCTGTTCAATGGGGATTTTGGTACAACTGTTTGCTTTTCTGCACCCTGCCCTGCCAAAATACAGGTTGTTTTTATGGTCCTGTCTTCCTACTAGAAAAAAAATCATCATGGCATTTTTTGTTTGTTTTGTTTTTGTGGGTTTTGTTTGTTTGTTTTTTGTTTGACAGTACAGAGCAACTGATTTTGTGGTACCTGGGCCTGGAAAGGTAGAGATGACCTACACTCCAGAAAATGGAGGCAAACCGATCACATATCTGGTGCATAACTTTGAAAGTAGGTATTATCTCTAAGTTGTGATTAAGGTTGATATTTTGGTTGAATTCAACCTTGAAGTATCAATAAGATTTGTTTTATGGTAAAATATGACTTGAAGGTAGAGTTGGGTAGAAGGTCTGGACCTTCTTCATTTATCTGAAGTACTGAAAATTACTTAATCTTTCTGGCCATCTGTCATGCTTCTTGTATGATGATTCTGGTAATGGCATGTCTGGTTTTTTCCTTTCTGATCAGAGGGAAACTTTCCATCTGAACTAAGGGGTTATACATTTGAGAAAAATTCAGGTATAAATCTCTGGTTTTAGTTTGTCTTAATGGGCTCTCTATACCTTTGCAGTTTACACCTTTTTTTTATCAAGCAGTCTTTTTTCAATAGAAATGAGAACTGACCCTTTTCTCTGCAAGATGGAAAGGAGATTTGACAAGGATCCTCCTGGCTGTAGGCTCTAACTGTTTTAACAGATGTAGTCCCAAAGATAGTTGTGTCCCTTCTAGCAGTATTGCTGTGCTAATTGTAGGTGTTGCTAGGCTCAAGAGGAGGAGTCCTAACGTTGCTGGGCTTTGTCACATGAAAACAATTATACACACGTAGCTAGAACACAGGATTATTCTCTAAGGGCAGGATTCAGCAAACATCATGCAAGTCATCTCTCTTTCCTATTAGTGATCAAAGGGTTCAGGATGTGAAGCCTTATGGTGACCTATGTGTGCAGTGTTTTGTTTCTAGCTACAAAAAACTAATACAACCATGTAAACCTCAGAATCCTAGTTTGAATGCAGTTGGCTTGGAACACAGATGGTAAAATTGCCATATAGCCCTCCTTTGCAATACTTGATTTCTGTGACATTCTTGGTTACAGGAGCTTAAATCTCTGCTATCAGGTGGTACATTCCCTTACCAGGAGTTCACCTGCTTCACTGCCAATCCTAATCTGGTTTCATTTGATAGGTGGCTGCTGAGCCTGAATTGGAGATGTCTGGCAGTTCATCTGCCATTCTGATTCACTGCTCTGCATTACATCAGTGAGCAGAAAGCAAGGAATTGTAAAAATGGTAGATTCTTGCTTTTGGGGGAACTCCTCTCCCCAAAGATAACGGTTGTGCCAGCATTATCTCCAGAGGTATGAAGGAAGCTTGTCCTATCGCTGTACTAATATGTTCATCCTTGACATTAAATTAAGAGAACTTAACAGGCAGGAGGACTGCAATATTTTGGGGCTTTACCTATGTGTGAATGTGTATTGAAACTTCATAGCTGTCATCCAGTAACCATGAAATCGTGACTCCAGAGGACACAGTCTCTGTAGCTAATCATACCCTGTTCTGTCCTTGACTCACTAAGGGATACAGGGAGACAACTTGTATTTTCATTGGTAACAACAGAAATTAATTCCCTACCAATGCCAACTTTAAATGACCTTGCTATCTTAGCAAGCAGATAAACCCTCTCTGTTTTCCCCTCTTCATTCTGCGTGCAGTAACAACCATCTGGAGGAGGTAAGGGCAAATGGATATCAGGAAAGGGTATTTTTTTTTTTTTTAATATTAAAAAACTTAATCTAGAGTGTTTCCAGAACAAAGGTCTCTGAGAAAGGCACTGTACAGCAGAACAGAGAGGTGGGGGTAGTGAAGTGCTTGAAATTAGGTACATGGTATCTTCTTTTCACTGGAAATGCAAAGAGCTGTGCTCTGAAGACTGCAAAGCTTTTTCATTAACCCCTAAACGCTATATTCACCCACAGTCAGCTTCTCTTATGATCTGAATGCTGCTTTCCACCAGGGGATCTGGGCACTTTTAAGTTTAAGGCACTTTTGTTCAGGCTGCTAACACATCTGATTTAGACAATTAAGTCATGTGAGTGCTGAGAAGGCTCTGAGGAACTCTCAAGACTTTCCATTGCATCCAGATGACTGCTACCAGTATGCTGCTCTTCTCAACTTTTTGCAAGTGAGCCTGAGCAGGTGAAAGAAAGCAGACAGATAGGCCAGACACAGGCACTGAAAAGCTGCTGGAATGCACATGGGGACTTATTTACCTGAGATTGGCAAAGCAGCCTCTGACTGCTGGAGTTAGTTCTGCAATGCAGTCAAAGCCTGAAGGTACAAAGCCCTTAGGTTGGAAGCAAATGCATTTCTAGATTTGACCAAGACCCCACTCTAAGCTGCTGCCTTCTGCTTTGATAAAAAAAATACTCTTATTTACATGGCTAGTAGGAGTTCAAGCACACACACTCCTGTCACAGTTTTGATGATTAGGCTGGATTAGGAAGAAACTTCTTAGGGGTATTAGATCACAGTATTAAGATACACCTAGCTGTAAAACAAAACCACCTTACAATCCATGCTGGAGCTTTGAAACTAAATCTGTGAAAGACTCAGCCTTAAATTGAGCACTGCATTGAGACATTTGGGTGTATCACCAGCTTGCCTGCCAGAGTATCCTACAGAGAGACTGTCAAATTCTTAACCAAAACTGAATCTAGTTGATTCCTATCTGTTCTTCCTCTACTAACAGGCTGTGGTGGTGTAGCCATGGGAATGTACAATCTTGACCAGTCTATCAAGGATTTTGCCCATAGTTCCTTCCAAATGGCACTGTCTAAAGGCTGGCCCCTCTACATGAGCACCAAGAACACCATCCTGAAGAAATATGATGGCCGCTTTAAAGACATCTTCCAAGAAATCTATGACAGGTAACTAGGATAGTTGTGTACTTCTGACCACTTAAATCTGCAGGAGGAACATTCTTTCCAGCCTTGTGAGCTGCTATAGTTAATTCAGCATTTTCAGACACTCAGCAGCATGGAGGGCTAGGGGGAGGAGAGGGTATGCACCTTCCCTGTTGGTTTCCTTTGTCCTGCAGGACACAGTACTCAATGTTTAAAGCTCTGCTAGATGTGGCTGTGGTGCTCATCTCTTCTGACAGGAAGTCATTCTTTATGGGCTCCTCTGGGATTCTGAAGCAAACTTGCAGTAGCCTAGCAAAGCAAGCAAGGGAAAACAGTGATGCAAATGTCTTTTTATTTTATATTTTATTTTGTTTACTCCTGTGTCAATGCCCTCCCTCATTATGCACAATCACACACACAGGTTGTGAATTCCTGGTATTTATGTTGACAAGGTGTTCTGCTTTTTGTTTTCCAGAGAGTATAAGTCCCAGTTTGAAGCCAAAAAGATCTGGTACGAGCACAGGCTCATAGATGACATGGTTGCTCAGGCTCTAAAATCTGAAGGAGGATTTGTCTGGGCCTGCAAGAACTATGATGGTGATGTGCAGTCAGACTCTGTTGCACAAGGTATGAGATGTTCTCTTGACTACACTGAAGCAGGCTCAGTGACCTTGTGTCATACCTTATGTAGTGTCCCAGGAGGTGGTGTTTGGTCTCAGAAGTTAAATCTGCAGCCAGTCACAGAGATACCAGGCAGGCAGAGAATATCTGCCTTTGCTTTTACAAGAAAATCCATTAAATGTAGACTGCATGGTTGCACTTCTTTACCAGATGGCAGTTCCTACTAGCATAATAACTGACCACCTTTCCATTCCAGTGTAAAGTATCCAGGCAGCTGGGATTCTGTCACTGACAGCTTGAGTTGAACTGACTGTATACTAGCAGGTGCTCTGCAGATAAGTAAGAAAATCTTCAGGACCTAAAGCTACCTGACAGGTGTAAAGAGAGAGATTGAGATATTTAACTTTACAGACTTGTAGTGCTTGATCAAAATCCTGTATACTAATCTGCCTCATACCAAAACAAATACAGAGGGAGAAACTGACAGGGCAAGTTGTGTGGCTTTATGTAATGTGGTCTATCTGAAGTAATGCTGGTAAACTGCATCCCACAGAACAAGAATGTGTGTTGGACTACTGAACAAAGAAATTTTCAAAGACACAGACCTCTGAAACTTACAGAGTTAGAAGTGATGTGAATGTCCAGTTTTGACAGCTCATGGTTCCTTTCACTAGAGCAGATGCTCTTATTATGAAGTAGGTTTGCTTGCTATCACCCTGTGGGAAAGATAGTGATTGGCAGCCCAACACTTCTTATTTTTACTGAAAAGGTGTATAAGTATAAGAAAGTATAAGAACAAAGAATCCTAAATATGTCCAGCAAGTTAGGTGAGAATACTGGTTTTCTTGAAATGATGCAGAATGTCTCATGGTTCATCAGCACTTTCTCTTTTAGACAAAGTTTTATTTTGATGTTGCACTCCTGGTTGCTTGCAGCAGCACCACAGTTCATAAGTACTCGCTTCAAGGCTGGGAGGATGTAGTGGGAAGTAGAATAAGGAGATTGAGGAGAATTAAAAGGGGCTGTCCAAATGAGACACTGAACTTTTTAAACTGTGTATTCTGTAGGCTATGGTTCTCTGGGGATGATGACCAGTGTGCTGATCTGCCCTGATGGCAAAACTGTTGAAGCAGAAGCTGCTCATGGCACCGTTACTCGTCACTACCGCATGCACCAGAAAGGCCAGGAAACCTCCACTAACCCCATCGGTGAGGTGCTTTTCACTGCTCTTCAGTGATCTCTACACATGAAAGAACAGATTTAGAATAAGAACATCTGCATCCTTTCTGCAGAGAATCACACCACTGAGTGGTGAAACTGGTAATTCACAATGTATTTTTTCTTCCATGGAGACAGCTGCAGCCTGGAGTAAAAACAGGCTGGAATGGAGTGAGTGTGAGCTATAAGCTAGACCTAACCTAGCCTTTGAGACATGCTCTCACTCTTCAGCAAATGATGGGTGTGTAGACACAATGGCCTTAAGGTTTAGGTTGGTTGTTTTTTAGTCTACTAAAGTCTAGTTTACTAAACTTTCTGATGCTCGAAAGATCCAGCTACCTTCCAATGTATGTACTTACACTTTAAGTGCACCTAGAATGAGACATGAGGGAACAAATTCCTCTGTTGATACACAGGAACCAAAGTGTAATATAATACCAGGAAGAAGACTGCACCCTTCTATCATAAGGACAAAGTTCTGTGTAACCACAGTCCTACCACTGGTCATTCTTTCTAACTTGGACAGGAACAAAATAAGATAAAATAGCATGCAGAAAGAGGTTGATTGCAACAGAAAGTGCTTCCTAAGGTTTTCCAGATTACTGTCTTTTTCTGTCTGTTTTCAGTTCTAGTAATATTAAAAAATAATTGCTGTTCCACATGACAGTTTGTAACAATGTCCAGAGAGTTCTAAAAGGACAGAGTAATCTAGTGTTCTCTCTCAGCCTCCATCTTTGCATGGACAAGAGGACTAGCTCACAGAGCTAAGCTGGACAACAACAGTAGCCTCAAGAACTTTGCAGTTGCCCTGGAAGAAGTCTGCATTGAGACCATTGAATCTGGCTTTATGACAAAGGACCTTGCTGCCTGTATCAAAGGCCTATCTAAGTAAGTGCATGAAGTAATCAGCTGTGCATAGATGGTGCATCAGCTATTCTGCTTGATGCTTCTGAACAGCCCTTTCTGGAAATTATTATGGTGGAGGAGCCTGGTCACAGAACAGGGCTCATCTGTAGTACCCAGTGCTGTACAAGCAGAACATGGGACACTCCCTGCCCTAAGCAGTTCAGTCTGCCTTGCTCTGTTCCTGTTATTGAACCAAATACATGGGGAAGAGTAAAGAAGGAACTGCAGAGATGTCACTTATGACAGTCTGGCTACATTCTCCAGATCCTGCCCATTGACTGGGATGGAGATGTACCTCTCTGCAAAATACTACCTGACTACCTCTTCTACCTCTTCTCTGGAGCCTTTTGGCAAAAAACATGAGGCTGAGTAGGAGAACTCTTGGTTTTAGGGGAAAGATTTAAGAGTTCTTTGAACAGTCTTCCCCTCCTTTGAGCATTTGAATGGCTTTAGAACTAATATATCTTGTTTTGTTTCCCTCGCTCAGTGTCACACGCTCTGACTACCTGAACACCTTTGAGTTCATGGACAAGCTTGCTGAAAACCTGAAGAGGAAGCTCACATCTCTGCAGAAGCTTTAAGTCTACTCAGCTAATTAAGTGTCTCCCACTTACAGCAGAGTGTAAGTGGCACTGAATCACACTAACATTTCAAATACTAGACAAAAGTGAACATGTATGCTTTTTTTAGCTTTTTTAAAGACCATGTTTTCTTAAACCCCTTGAGCTGCTGGGCTAGGCCTTTCTTCTGCTAAGCAGCTGAATGTGAAAGTATTGAAGCTTAGTGTGGGTCTGAATTCCTCGTGTCATCCACAGTAGACCTACGGTTTCTCACCATGACTTTATGATCCATTTCCTCTTCTCCTCTCAGACTGAAAGCTGGTCTGTGTTACTACTCTGGTTAAACCAGCAACCACTTACTGTCCAAGAGATTTTAGAAATCAGAACTGTCCTCATCTCTAGTACTGTCCATTGTGTAGAAGTGAGTTCACAGGGCTGTGAAAGCTCTGTTCTATCCCCTCTCTTACTTAAATTATGTTTTTTGTGCCAACCAGAGCATGGTATCCTCATACTAGGGGATTTAGTCCCATTGTTACAGTCAGGACTGTAGTATTGGAGAAGCACTTGGTCAATGCTGCAAACAAACCCTATAGGCTAAGAGCCTCAAAAAGCCATGCTGCTGGGTCTAAATGCAGGCTATGCATTTAGTTATACTCCTGACTGGATGTGAAGCATAGGAACTGTTATCTCTTCCTCATCCCACAATTCATAAAGGTGCAAAACTTTTCTCCAGTTGTCTAGGCTATTACTTACTCTGTTGTGACAGAGCAAGTCAGATAATGACTTTGAAAAACTTCCATCCATTTGTTTGGTGTTTTTGTTTTTTGTTTTTTTGTTTTTTTTTAAGGATATTTTAGTTCAGACTAAAATAAAAGTCAACTAACCTTCTGTCTCTCCTTCTTTTGTATGATTAGCAGATACAGGGAGAGAGTCCAGTACCTCTCAGTATGGTCCAGTAAATGCTGGAACATACTGTTGGAAATTGATACAAATACAAAATAATCTCTCCCTTATAATAATTTTAATTTGTTCTGGACCATGGCAAGATCTGTGTGCTGGTAAGCACTGGGTAGTGCACAAGAATTTAAAGATACTGCTTCTATTAAATTTTTATTTTAGGACTAACATCAGTTTGAGTATATATTAGTATTGCTGCCTGAGAAGGATCAAAAGCTGGTTATACACAAGCCAGACTCTCACTGTGCAGCTGACAAGTGTTGATTAGGATAGAAATGCAGTGTTAAATGAGATCAGCTAGTACTGAGGTTTGTTTTGGGATAAGCATGTGTTTGAAAAATACCTCTACAACTGGTAGCAGCTGTCACTGTGCCTGCAACGTGAATGAACACAGTAGTCTGTTCTGTTGTTAACACAACCATGTAAGAAGTGCAGCTGAAAAAAGTCCCATTCTTCACCTGTAGAAGGACCATCTGGAGATCTCTACTCCTGCCTGGCTTCTGACAGCAGTACTTCAAATTACTGTGCCACAGCCACTCAGGTCATACTACAGCAGCATGTCTAAAAACTTCCCTGTTATTTACTAGGTCCTACCCAGCTTCCAGAGTTATAGTACCAGACAGCTTAGTACCTTTCAGTGAACTGAACAAATAAATAAAGGGGCATTTTTAATTATTATACTTTTTGTTTGTTTTAATGATTTAACAGTATTGCTTACGTGTAAGCAATGTAGTAACACTTATCTGACTGCAGATTACACTGTTTTCCTTCTACTAACAAAGGTTTCATCTTCTGGAGGACTCTGCAGATTATAGCAAGAACAAATTTATCCTCATGACTGAGGGATATTGCTAAGGAGAGAAAGGAACACTTTGTGCTGAGAGAAGCAGTAAGTGTGATCATAAGAACAGCATGACTCTCCCTGCGCTGCCTTGGAGAAGGGAAACATTTTTCCTGCATCCAAGGAGGTGTGTTCCCTTCCCCTTATGATTACTTTTCCCCCACCACTTTCAAACATTTAGTATCAATAACCTTCAAAATTTGACACCAGTAGACCCTTAAAAAGAAGTGCTGGAGGCCCATGGATACTTATTCTGTAAAAGAAGGAGACACAGGATTTCCTGAATCAAACACAATTGTCTGTGTCACAGTATAGCAGCTACTTCACAGAGCTCTTGTACAGGGCCTTTGTAGCTCTCTCCACCAGTAGCAGTCCTTTGCACCAACACTTGTAACAGTGGACCCAGCAAAAGTTGTTTTTCATCAAAGCATAGCCCAGCTTGCTTTCAGTGCTGACACTAATTCAATGCATGCTTAGGATGCTCAGGACTGATAGAAAGCTGTTTTCAAGCCCATAGTTACACAGATCCCCACTGACAGCAAGTACAGGGAGAGGAGATAGATGAGTTACTGATGTGGCTCCCCTCTGGAGTAGTAGAGAGCTCTGACTCCTAGGGTTGTCAGGCTTCAGTAGTCAACCCTAAGTGCAGCTTCCCAGTGGACTGCTCTGCCTGTACAGAAGCCACCTTTTACAGGAGGTAATGCCAGGCAGAATGTCAGCATGCCTCTTCTGCTTGCTGCCAGAGCCTGGGTGCTGCACCCCTTTCATGCCCTTTCAGCAGCACTTGTGGATACCTGCAGTACCAGGTCAGCCTGCCAAGGTGTCCTGGCCCCAGTTTCTGCAGGGCCAGGAGAGAACTGGCAAGAGCCAGGGAGCTGCCTGTGGTGCCACAGGCACTTGTGCATGAAGACTGCAGAGAAGGATCCCAGCATTTAAAGGTGCTGAGGGAAAGGGTAGAGAACAGATGTCACAAAGCTTTTATAATGTCCACATAGGAGACTTTATTTATATTCTAAATTTAATATAAAACAGAAACTGTGCAAAACATCAGAGATATTCTGGCAAGAACATGCAAATTTGTAGGAGCTTGGGGGTGGCCTGTTCAACCTCTTTCATTTCTGGCTCCAAGTCTCTTCCCATTGTTATTAGCTTGTCTGTCTTGGCACTGGGACATTCTTCAGGAAGCTATTTTTTTCTTCTTTGATCTCACTGGTCACTTTTTTAGCCTTGGCAGTTCTCTTGGTTTTGTAGAGAGGGACATAGAGGAACTTTGTGTCTGTGAATGGGTCACCCTGCCTCAGTTTGCTGCAGAATCAAAAGACAGATTAAACGATCAAGATATTTCTTGAATACATGTATGATTTCAGTTTCTAAAGTTCCTCATTTTATTAAAATGTTTCCACTGTAAGATAAGTGAGACAGTTTGTTCTTGTCTGTTACAGGACAGCACCTTTAGACCCAGTATTACCAACTCCTCACAGAAAGTTCAAACTGTGACACTTTCCAGGGAAAAAAAACTTTGTATTACCCAATAGCATAATAACAAAGTGCTCACTGTAGGAACTAAATTGTTCTGTACAACTGCCATTGTATTTGCTGAATATACAGTTTCTTAGGGAAAAAAATGCAGCTACTTACTCTGGTAGTTCTCACAAAAACAGCACATATAGCAAAGCCTGCTCCCAGGGGAGAACCCTCAAAAAAAGGTAGAATATTTTTCACTGAAATCCAATTAAAACTGAAGTATCACTCAGTTGTGTAATATTTCTGATACTATACAGAATCACAGACAGTGAAATCAGAGCTTTCACTTAGCTATCTTTATTTAGCCTCTATTTTATCCTCACATTAATGATTTATTAGTACTGGTGTACCACAAATGCACTCTAGGAGATGTGCTCATTTCACTTAGTGAAGTGGCATCTTTGGTAGCTTGTTACCAGAAGCTCACACATGCATCTGTGCTAATGCAGAATTTTACTTCAACCACATTGTGGTAGGAGAGGAGGCTCCCAGAAACACAAAGGGTAAGAGGAACTTAAAGACAAAATTACAGAACGTTGAGCCCTGGACAGTGAGCACATGAGAGCAGAGCAAGGGTTGTTACAGCATGGGAACAGTCAGGGGAAGGAATAGTTTAAAGCCCAACCTGCCAAGTTTTGGCTCTGCATAGCAGACCGGCTCCTTTCTGCGCCTGGATGAGCGCACCAGCACTGCTTCCGAGCTGGGGCAAGACAGAGGGCTGGCATTGGTCAAGTCCTGTAGTGGCCTGATCTCTGCAAAAGGAGACATTCACACATGAATTCATCAAAGTGTTTCCGAGTAATTTCCAGACATCTTAAGAAATACAGCTGCCAAATACCAGGTTTTGCTGACACTTCCTAATCCTGAAGCCAGTCGTGTTTCCTCTAAACTGAGGAGACTATTTCTGCCCAAAAATCCCAGACCTGCTCCTCAAAAGTCAGCTCATAAATCAAGTTCCTTACTTAAAAAATACAGGTCACTAATACTGCTAGTATCCTTGGACCCTGGTATAGTAGAAAAAATATTAAAAAATCATAGTTGATAGTTCTAAGGCCCAGCAGCTTACAGCCTGGAGGAAAAAACAAGCTTTTGGCACCCAAACAACCTGCAAAATAAAGTCTACTATAGCTCTAACAGGCGTGTTCATCCACAGCTACAGGAAGGAAAAACCTCACAAAACAACTTTCTTTACAGAGCATCCAATAAAAGCAAGTGCCTAAAAGGGCTCTGCTGGTATTACCAGCCAAGGGATACTGAGTCCAAATCCTTTTAAAAAAACAAACAAAAAACCCATAGCCAACAGAACTTGGGTGAAGGATACCACCTAGAGGTATAAAGTCTGAAACCTTGCAGCACTAACCATTCTGGACCAAAACCTACCATCTTTGTCATATTCTTTGATTCAATAACACTGGCTCTGGTAGGCAGGGTCAGCATCAAATTATACATTTCAGCTGCTTGAATAATTTGTTTTCTAAACTCACAGGCATGCCCTGTAGATAACAATATTAGTAAAACAGGACTTGCAGCACATATTTCTAGTCTTTTCCCAATATCCACACATGAACAAGGGACCAGGATTTTTTACAAGAATGGTGATAAACTAGAAGCAAATTAAGACACAGAAATTACTGTCCAGCGTGAGTGGAAGCAGAAGTGGTTCTGGGCACTGATCTTTAACCCTGAAGAAAAAGATAAGCACTTGCTGCATGGATATTTGGCACTTGCCTCCAAACACAGGTCCCCTCCCCAGCCTACCACATACCAGGTTTCTGTGAACATGAGCTCTGAGAACTTGACTCAGTCTGGTTTCTTTCCCCACGTATTTCATCTGCAGTATTTTCTTTAAACAACAGGGAGCTTTCCAGCCAAACAGAAGATTTCTCTGGCATTCTGTTGCTCTTGGTACTTGGTACCTCTGTAAGCCTGGAGCTGACAGGCAAAGCTGTAGAATGGATCACAGGTAAAGATTCAAAACTTGATGAAAGGTCCCTAAGTTTATTTGTAAGTGATATGTCAGCTATCTGCTCTTCCAGGAAGGCATTTGGCTCAGAAAGCATATCTGGAATGCAGGAAAACTGCCCCGTCAGTACAGTTTGCTTGGATGCAAGTTCTGCTGAACTTCCAGTGAGCACCTTGGAACCATCATTTTGTCTGGCTAAGGAATCAGTCCCTAGAGGTCTAGAGGTGTTCCTCTTCCTCCGAGGCTTTGGTTTGGAATAGGCCTCTTTTTTCAAAGCATTCATGTTGTTGTCAACTTCAGCTTGCCCCTTTTCTTGAAGGTCCCCTGTCTGGTTTTTATTGCTCTGAGGAGCCACCATCCTCTGAATTCTGGGAATTTTGCTAGCTTTTCTTCCAATAATAGAACTGGGAGATGCAATTTCACCTCCTTCAACATCTGTCTGAACACAACCCAGGTCTTCTGCAAGATCCAAAGGACGAACAATGTAAGTTTTCCTGTTTCGTTTAAGATTACCTGGTGAATCCTTTGTGCTCTCCTTAGCTACTCCCCTAACATCTGTACATGACCCTAAAACATCAACTTCATTTCTCTGATCGCTACAACTATTTTTCCTGACAGTCTTTTTCCTGCTTGTCTGGATTCTTTTCAGCTGCTCTTCAGCTTTGGCCTCTGATATTTTCACTTTTTTTGGCAGATATTCCTCCTCAGAGTCATCTCTTTGCCTAATGACTCTAGTTTTTCTGTTGATTTTCCATCTGACGCTCTTAATGGTCACACCTGTGTTTTCCTGCAAAGTACAGGCACTTGAAGTCTCCTTACTCAAAAGGGAATTATGTAGAATGGAATTCTCTGAGGGAGCCTCATGACTTGACAAGGTGCAAACTGCGCTTTTTGGCAAGCTCTCCATACTTTGGATCTCAAAGATAGCTTCCTTCTTAACCTTTTGTAGTAAGTCATCACATCCAAGACTGTGCAGCTGTGGTGGATTTACCACATAGGTTCTTCTGCGATTTTGGACTGTATCAGGAGAGTGGGAACGTTGCTCCACACCACAGCTTCCATTCTTCTTGTCAACCCCCCTCTCACAAGCCTTCTGCCTCATCCCAGAAGCTGCAGATTCACTAGAACATGTTGCAAATTTTGGCTGAAGAAGCTTCTTTGCATTTTGAGCACTCTCTTCAGCTTGAGGTATATCAGAGCCATTTTCTGCTATGTTTTTAATTGCATTTGTTTTCTTTTTTACTGTTCTTACTTTTCTAACTGCTGCTTTCTCACCAGTTCTACAACTACCTTTGCTTTTAACCTTTACTGGAACTAACTCAGGGACCTGGCTATTGGTGGGGTCTGCTTCAACACCACACCCAGTTTCTTTAGCCTGTGGCTGATCATCGAAAATCTCTTTACCCAAAGACTTTCTCTCAGGTATAACAGTGGTTTGAGTGGGTGAAACCAGGGAGCAGCGAGGTTTCGGCTGTGGCTGCACATTGCTTTTCCTGGAGCTGCTGCTGTCTTTTGTTGTACTCCACTCTGCTGCTTGAGTGGAACCAACACATGGGAAGATATCAACAGCAGAAGATGGAGTGCTTGTTGCAAACAGGGTGGAACGCTTTCTCCTCTGAGTAACATGCCCGTGTGAGAGACGATCCAAGAAATCTTTTGCCTTCTCATCACCCTCATATGAAAGAGGATGACTTTCACAGGCAAGTGCTGGCAGATTGTTGGGACTTTGTTGGGTGGCGCATAAGGCCTCTGCTGGAAAGACAAAATTCATTACTAAGACTAAGAAATACAGCAGGCAAATCCCAGTATTTAAAAAATATTTTTAAATATTTAAAAATAAAAGCCGTGCCCCACACACTGCCACAAAGCCAGAGTATAGAAAAAGCATGATTTTTGTCTACAGGGATTCCCCAAACTTACTGTGTAACAAAATTGCTCAGCTGGCTGCCCTCAGAACAGAATGACGACCCAAAGCAAGAACCCTTAATCAGCCCAAATATTTAAGAATTCTTATGATCTGTATGGCAGTTACTATTTATATGGCAAATCCACAAGGAAGCGAGGTGCATCTCATCAGATTATGCCATTTCAGACATTTCTGAAAATCTTATATAAGCTCAGTGCCTATTACTTAGCCTGAGGCATGATCTTGACCTATTGAAAACATGCCCAATATCCCCACCCAGATATCCTATTCTTCTAGTGATACCAGTGTCAGTAAAGCATGCAGTTCCTAACAGTCATCAGATGCTGTTGGAGTGATGGTTAGGAGCTAACTGGAGATTAGGCACAGGAAACATTAATTTATGAACACATATATGCAAAATCAGGAGAACAGCAGAAGATGCAAATTTACCTCCAAAGATGCAAGAATCCAGAAAAGCCTCTTGAGCTTCCATTCGTTCAGCTGGCTTTTCCCCATTCTCTTCCTGGTGAGGCTGAGGCTCCCCAGCAGGCTGAGGTGGCAAAGTGTCTTTGAAGAGAATAGGCACAGTTTCCAGGGGCTCATTAGAAGCAGGTCTCTGAAGATCAAGTGAGGATGTCTGTACTGCCTTGGAGTTGGCACTTTGCTGTCCTGCATCGGGCAGCTTTGAAATGGGCACCCTCATTGGCATCCCTGCAGCCCTGGGGAAAAAGAATAACAGCACTGGAGCATGTTCAGTACTTGTGACAAGCCCCAGAATCCAGCAGAATAGCTAGATATTGGATATAGGATAGCTACAGCTCCATCAAGAGTTGCTGAAAAATGTTTCTGAAGGCTTCAAGCACCCAGACAGGAGAGATTTCCTATTTTTGTGCAAGGACTCATAAGGAAAGCACACCACTGCAGACAGAAGCAGGAGCAAGATACACAGGGGCAACAAGGAAGTGAAGTCTTTCAGCACACAGGTTGCAACCACAGGTTCACCTCACTGTGAAACACCAACAGGGCTGCTTGGAGGTATGTATGCAAACAGGGGACTAGAGAGAAGAGAAAAAGAACTATAATATATTCTAAGAGATCCTGCTATGACCTTCTTTGCAGAAGCTTACATTGCACAAGCAGATGACTATTAAGCATTTATAAGTAACAAACATCAAAGCAGCCAACTATGGCACTTGGTCACACAAGGAAATCTTGCAGTGCTTACTAGCTAAAAAAGAAAAACTACCTAAAAGCAATGTGCTTTCAAACAAATAAGGAAGAAGGATCAGTTTATGTGCAGGCTTGACAGTAGGATAAATGACAAGGAGTGGCATCAGAAAGATAGAGTGAAGGAAAATACCAAGCAGTGGTAGTTTAGAGAAGACAACTCATGTGAAACAGGCATCTGGACACACACATAAAATACAAGAGGAAGTTTAGCATATAGAAAAATCAGGACAAGCATGGTGATATCTGCATTATGTCCTACCTCTCAAGCTGACCGTCCGCAATACCATCATCCCAGCTATCTTCAGTCACATTGCTCTTCTGGCCATTGGACAAGGATACAAAACTTGTATGGAACTGGAAAGCAGAGTGTTAGAAGAGTGGTTTAAAGCTCTTGCTTGTGCAAGCCTCCTGCATAGAAATAGCAGAAGCTCAGTCTCTCTCTGGAAAGCACATCAAATAGTGCTGGTGACCTTCTCCCATTTAAAATTACACAAATTATGAAATAAATTGCAGCAGTCAGATCCTGTCTCCACAGGCTTAGGGATGACGTTAAACTAGTGCAAATAATCTGAGACTAGGAAGCAGGAACATTATCCCACCCACCCATAGAGAGCATCTATGAAAATTGTTGGCATGGTAACTTTGGAATAGAACACTTAAAAAAATAAATTGAAAAGCAGTTGCAATCTGTCATAAGAGAAGAGCCTACTGGCCAATACAGCCAATGACCCAGAGAAAGGCAGTTTAAAACTGTAGCTACCCTACACCCTGCATTAACACCAAGCTAAAAATAAGGATGCAGCCAAGCACAGTTCAAGCAAGCAAAGAAAAACAGATGAAGAATCAAACACTGAAGTGAGCAGACAACACAAAGGAAAAGACAAACACAGCCCTCTCCCCAGAACAGTGTGCTCACATTTCCCATGGCTTACTTCTGACAGCCGAGCCGTCTTAACTGCAGACATAAGGTTTTCAAGTTTTTTCAAGATGTTATTCTACATTGAGAGAACAAAAGGGAAAAATCATAAAGACATTAAATTGGAACATCTATTCCAACAAGAATGCCAATAGCCAGAGCAAGGGATGTTCTGTTGAGAACACATTTTGGAAGAATGAATAAGCAACATAAAAGTGACATTTTTCATATGCAGACTATGAACAATCAGTGACAAATCACTCCTCCCGTGGTCAGGATGCTAGTGCTGCAATACCTTGCCCACCACCTCTCCCCATGCCAGCCACACTGTTAGTGCCATACCAGGAAGGAGAGCTTGTGCCTCAGTGCAGCATTCTGGAAGTGGCACTGCTCCACCTCCTTCTGCAGTACAGCCTTCTCCTGTGTCAGCCTCTGTGCATTGGCCTTCTGTGCATTGAGGGCCAGGGCCAGTGCTTTATTGTTGTGCTTGAGGGAGACTTTAATGGTAGAGGAGTTGTCTGTAAGGGATAGAGAAGAAGTACCACACAGAATCAGCATCCCAGGTCTCATCCATGCCTCTGCCCTCATTATGCTCCTTCCCTTTCCCAGAACAGCATCCCTCAGGCTCAGATCTCTGCAGCTCAATAGCCTCCAAACAAAGTCAGCAGTGTAATTCCTACCAGCAATAGAAGTTCCAGAGAACTGTTATGACATTCTGTAATAACTTGCAACACTTCAGCAAGCCTTTGCTTCAGTTTTTAATGATGGCATGCTTCAGGTGCCAAGTTCAGAAAGACACACTTCTGACTTTGAACAAGTCACTTATAGCTCTGAGTCCTCATCTCTGTTCAAATGAGCAGAAAAACCTAGTTTCTTCTCTAGTAGCTCTTGAGCAGATTTAGATCCATGTTTCACAATTTCAAAATAAATAAATAAACTAACAGAAATACCTAACTTTTTCAAGGTGGTCCAAACTATCTCACATACTACTGTTGCATTATTTATCCCATAAAAACAAAGCACAGTTGGCTAGTTTCTGCACAGGAATGCAGATGCACTAAAATATTTTCCACACCTCTTATTTTTTCTCTTTGGACTCTGACAATGCTGTTACCCTGACACAGCTGCCTAATGCCATCTGAGATGCTGCCGAGCAGCCTGGAGCCCCGGCTGCTGCCCCAAAGGTTCTGTGTTAAACATGCCAGTCACAGACACCTCAGACAACTTTAGGCACATCAGTGGCATTTGACACTCATTTGCAGGGTACCGAATTCACCCACAAGCAGAGGAGCAGCTGTTAATTACAAGAGATTGCCTCCCACCAGCGCAGCCACCGCCAAAAGCACAATTACAACCTGACAGAGCTGCCAGCGTCCCTGCACAATGCAAGTCAAATACACTCACTAATGATTTTCGTTTTGATTTTTGATGCAAGCGAGGCGTTCAGCTTCGCAGTTCTCAAGGCACCGTTCCTCTTCTCCCGCATCCGCTCTCTCACGCCACTCAGGCTGAAGACGGATGTTTCGTAAGCCTCCATAGCTGGCAGAGACCGACACCGAGAAGGGGTTAGCACGCCCGTTCTTCCCCTCAGCAAGAACGAACCTTACAATCTCCCCGAGAACCGGCCCTGCGGCCTCGCCCGTTGCTGCGGGGGAAAACGAGGCTGCAGGGACCCAGCCCCACGCTACGCCAGGCCCCGAGCCGCCCCGGGCCGCTACAGCCCCTCCACCACCCCCCTCCTCCAGAGGCGCCTCAGCGCCTGAGGAACGCGCAGTCCCATCGCCTCACCTCCTGCGGGGCGGCAGCCTCGACCGCCGGCAGCCAGCGAGCTCTGCGGGGCGGTGAGCGGCTGCCCCTCGGTACGGAAACGGGCGGAGGGGATCCGTTACCCGCCCAGAAAGTTTTGAATGTAGCCGGGACGGCGGGCAGCCCGCCCCTTGCCCCGCCCCGCAGGACGNAGGAGCAGGGCGCGGGCGGAGAGTCCGCAGACCCCATGCGCTCGCCCAAGGTCCGCACCTCCATTTTGCGGCGCCGGGCCGGGCTGCAGCGCTGCCGCTGGGGGGATCCTCTCCGCCCGCACGGCCAAAGGGGTGACCCAAATGCCGCCTCCTCAGAGCCGCTGCCCTGCGGTTTGGAAGCGCCCAATTTAGAGGCCGTGCTTGTCAGGTTCTGCTGCCGCCACTTTGTCCCAGGCACGCAAGAGCTGGAACGCTTCTGGGACGCCCTGGGAAAGGCCGCGAGTTGTTCCGAAGGACTAATTTCACCCAAAACTAAGTGTTTATTCATTCACAAAAATTCAGCACCTGGCTTGCAGCTTTCACCTACGAAAATACAACCTATTAAAAGGATATTTTTTTCTTAAGGAATTTACATTTTGGTCCAAGTTAATGCACCTTTACATTTTTCCTCAGTTAACAGAGCATGTGCAGATGTGATTATGTGAAATATTTTGATGAAGTTACATGTAAGGAAAAAGCAGCCATATAGTTTGAGGCACAGCAATTTACTGTGGAGGTGCAGAGGGAATTAGCAACATGAACCAAGCTGGTAAAACCACTTCTACCTGGTGCCACAGGGATGTGGATGGTAGCCCTTTGTAAGAATCCATCTCCTCTTACTCTTTTATGTGGTATTTGTTAATATGTTAGCTGATGAACATTAATTAATGTGAATTATTAAATAATTTAATCCTTCTAAGTTAATTAAGCAACAGATTGACAATAAAATCTTGAAAATTGGACCTGCTGTGCATAACACAGACCTGCACCACTTTCTTTCTGGTTCTGGAGATCCTGTGGCTAAATGTGCTATGGTGTGTGGAAAGTATTCTTCTCTAAAGGATGTTGGCTTTTACTGTCCTCTCTAAAGTTATGCTGTGCTCCATGTATGACAATTTCCACAGTTCAAGTGACCTAAAGCTGCTCTTACTAAGTTTACTAATTTATTTTCCTAAGTTAATGAAGCACACTGGAAGCAAATTAAATTAACAGTGGACAGCTTAAAACCAGAGGTCCTTTCCCACACAGCCCTTCTTACACGGTGGAAATATTTTTCCAGGTGATATTGCAGATGTCAATTACTCAGTTTTCATAAGGAGACTGGACAAATTTATGGAAGAGCAAGCAAGGGCTATTAAATGCCAAGACAACACTTTTTAGGTCCTGAGATGCTATCAGTAGAGAATGGGGAAAGACGCTGAGAAAATCTGATACCTACTTCTGCAGCTCTTTCATGTCTTCCCCAGGTATCAACTAGTGGCTGCTATTTTTTTATTATTATTTATTTTTTTAATTCCCCAGAAAGCACACAAATGCAGTGCTATCCTAGCTCCCTACCTTGCATTTTTGCTTTTGCAGGGCTTAGTTCACCCCAGGGCTGGGGACCAGCCTCGTTTCAGGACAGTCACTTACTTAGGGTACCACCCTTGCCACATAGAAGGAGAGGGCCTGGGTTAGCAGATCTTCAGATCAATCCTGGCATGGCTGCTTTCACTCTGTGAAGGTCACCTTATCCTCGCTTGGCCGTACCAGCAGATGAGACCCGGGTGGGTGTAACTGTAGGAAAGGCAGACAGTAGATCTGCATTCCTCAAGAGCACACAAGCAGCAGTTCTACTGGATACACAGGGCTGCCATGGTGCCTGCAAAGCAGATGCCCTCAGAAATCAGATTAAACTTGATTACAAGCCCCACAGCTGGAATGAAAGGGGGAGAAATTACAAGCTTGTTGCTTCTTTTGCAATAAAATTAATGAGAAGTGCCATAAACTTCAAATACTGCCAGGATTTCCAAAACACCAGGCCTCGCTCAGTGGCTGCCCACCTGGCATTCTCCTGCTATGGCAAAGATGGGGTAGATGGCAGAACCCTTCACCTTCACACATTGCATCTGGCTGGGCACATTCCTAAAGCTTGAACTCTATAAAGAGCAGTGAAATGAAGCAAGGAAGAGAAAGCACAACATGAATTCTGTAAATGCCAAGTAGGCTTTTCCCTGCAAAACATCTCTGTCTTATGATAATACATTTGGCTTTATGCTTTCTTAAACCATCACAAAGCGAGGCAACATTATGATCATGTCTCACAAACCCATTCCTATTGTTTACTAAGTAATCTGTTAATAACATGAGAAGTACATTCCCAAGGAGGCCAATGGCTCATTCCATTCAGAACTACAAACCTGCAAACATTCCTCATTTACCAATCTGACAGCATCTCACTGACTTGTTAGTCATCCTGATGCGTTGGCTACCATCAGCAGTCCTGTGCAAGATATGCCCTGCATCCATTGGAAGGACAACAGCAAGATTTAGTTAGCTATGCTGAGATTTCTTGTCTGTAAATGAAAGCACAACACTGATGAGAAGACAAGTAGCAGGATCCTTGCTGTATGCCATTAACACTGCAAATGGAACCCCAGATGGGTTCTTGGGAGGTATCAGGTCTAGTTTTTCATTGTTCCATATCATGGAAGCTGATCCTCTACAAGCAATTAGATCCATCAGAAAACCCAGTGAATAGTCTCTGCCTTCTTTGTTAGCAAGTCTTCTCTGTTTCTAACTAGTCACTCATCAGTGAAACTCAATGCCTAGAAGTGAAAAAGGATCATTTATCTTGAAACCGATAACCCCACCTGAAGGTGCTGGTTTAACCTCTGCCATTTGGTTGGTTGTGTTGTTTGTTTTTTCATTTCTCTCAGCAGCATTGTTTCTAAGTTACAGCAGAAAGCTGCAATCCTGCATGAAGCCATAGCTTAATGTCCCTGGGCCACAAACTCAATGGCAGAGTCAAGAAAGGAAGAGCAGCATCAAAAGGAAATTCCTCCTCATAGATACCTGAAGTCAGAGAGGCTCCAAAATCCAGATCCTGAAGCCTATTCCAAGACACAGGTAGTGCATGATTTCTTGTGTACACAAATGAGAGAGAGCAGGGGGCCAATATCCAACTTACTAGGTATTGTGTATTAATTATGGAGCAGATGAGTGAAGCATGCACTTTGATATTACAAAAAAAATTAGTGGGCCAGGGACTGGCTTTTTTTCTGCTGTGTCCTGTCAGGCCAGCTGTTACCCCATGTCTTACAGACTGTCCTCTTCCCTGTCCATCCACAGTTTGTACCACAGAGGTTTGATTAATATGCACATAGTGGCAAGACAAAGCAAGTGCTAGGAAACTCAGAAGCAGCAGCAGGTCAGTGGACTGCATTATATGAGAACATACATCACTGTGATGGGGATGCAAGCAACCCGAAAGCTGGCATTCAGGATTGATGCTGATCTTCACTGGGCTCATTCTGCCCATTTCCTGTTACCAAACTCCTTACCTTCACTTTCAGTACTATGTGTGTTGTCTTCTCATTCTTGACTAGATTTTTCTCAGCTGCTATTTTAATCCTACCTGGGAAATGTTTTTGGCTGAATTTTTGTAGGGGGTCTCCAAGTGTCCCATAATCTTTATCTGTGATTCAGATTTGCTCACTGACAGATGCTTGGTAGTCTGCACTTTTCTTTCCTAGATCCCACTGAATTTATGTTACAGTGACAGCTGGAGTATGGAAAGAAAACGCCTGAAGAAGGAGATTGAAAAACTCCTGTAAGTAATAACTGCCCACAGCTGCCTTTATTGCATTTAAGATGGACTTTTTTTCATTGCAAAGGGTTGTACAATTTATCTGGATGACCTTAGCCTTCTGGCTGGAATGTATGGACAGACCCCTTTGAGATGTGCTTCATTTTCTTACATGCAATCTGTAGTGCAAGACCTGACTGCATATGTGACAGTAGAGATGCTGCAGCCCAGAACTTGCTCTGTATCAGTGTGGGTGACAGGCAGATGCAGAGTTTCTCCCTTGCCATGCAGGGGTTGTTTCTCTAAGGGGCCTTCTATTTCATGCAGTGGCATGATTCAGGATTCTTTGATTCAGGAGTGCCAAACAGACAGCTCCTTCAGTAATGTAAGCAGTGTCCTCTCTATTTCATACAAGTCCTGTGTCAGTCTTCCTTCCCTAGGACTGCTTGCATGAATCAGTAATGCTCAGTCTGATTAAAAAACTGTAGAATCAGGCCTCCCCTGAATGAGACAAACAAGCACCAGAGAAGCATCTCTTTTAGACCCTTGGCTGTACAACAAAATCCTTGTTTGAGTCCCCAGACTTTAAATACTTGATTCATGTTTGAACTTCTTCCTCTATTTTGGGGCATTTGAGGAAGACAGCAGCATGGTTTGAGGGAAGATCAGCTGTGATAGAGAAAACTAACAGCTTTCCTGCTTAGCCTGTGAGCAATCATGCAGGAGATTCCTAGCCCTGAGTCATAGCAAATTTAGCCCCAGTTTAGCTTTAGAATCATCCATTACATATCTTGTGCACTCGATTGCTTAGAATCAGTTGTAATTGTTATTTCCTCTCTTTAAGGAGAGATTATGTTGGCATCAGACTACGAGAAAATGCATTTGATCCAAGAGGACAAAGACAGTCCACCTTTCTGGATGACATGGTAAACACCAGATTTCTTACTTCCCATCCTCTTTGACTGCAGGGCTACTGAGAACTCTGAAGGATGGCTGTTTCATACAGCTAAATAACCTCTTTATACAGTGACCAATAAAAGCCCATTACTGCAATGAGTATCTAAAGAGGCTGGTGGTGAATAGCATCCAGGTGTAATGTATCCAAGGTAATTCAAGTTTTATCTTGAGTTTTCAGCAAGACAAAAGTAATTCACAGAGGACATTTGATTAAGTTGAAGTCAACTAAGCAAAGAGAATCCTTCATAAACTAAATATGTCTCTGCATAGCAATACATCTTTCAGCTAAGCTGTGAAATTCTTCCTGGGTGTGTTTAAAAACACTCAGACCTCAGCAAGCGTCACAACTGGGGGGGTATCCAGATTAGTTGAGATAATACTGGGCTCCAGCTCTCATTTCCCTGCATTTCTCTTGTCTTTTTGTCATGTCTCAGTCAAGACAGGTTCTTCTGTCTTTCCAGGTCCATTACAACCTAGCCTTTAGTGTTGCTTTGCTGTGGCTGAGTGACTGGGATGCTCAGACTGCACTGGCAAGAGAGGAAATGTGAGTATTGCAGAACTAAGGCCCTGCTGTTACAGTGGGTTACACCAGTGTGAAAATGGAGTAAAACCAGCAGTGAATTGAGTCCAGAACTACTTTTTGGATTTATAGCACCAGACTAATAATCTTCTCATTCAAAACACCATACAGGAATTTTGAAAACTGCAACCGATACATGTACCCCAACCGAATTAAGAGGGAAGCTATGATATTATCTTCATATGCTGGAATATTAATGGTAAGAGGGCAAGAAAGACCAATATTTTTTGCTTTACACACCTGTCTAGAAACACTTACTGTGCCCTGGATTTCTTTGTTCATTGAAAGAACAGTGTGCAGACAGTGCAAATATTACAAATCTATCTTGCTTTTATCAGGTAGCTGTTAAGTTTTGCTCAGCATTGAAAAACACAACAGGCAGTTTCAGCAGGTGGTCCTACATGTGTGTATACATTACTTATCTTGTCCCACCCAAGTGCAAAGTAGTGAGCAAGCTTCAGAACCAGACCTCAATATATTTTTACTAGCAGCAAGAAACAATACTAGGACTTCATGGAAAGGGTGCTTCAAAGGAAGGGGATATAAGCTGGATTACATACATTCACTTTAAAGAATACTAATTCTGAGAGACAAACCTCTCTCTTCCTGTCTTCACAGAACAGCATTCCTGTTGAAGAGATCTTTGAGATTTACAGCATGAGGCCCTCAGCAACACACTGGCAAAACTCTGCACGTGTGAGTCATTTGATGTTCTTTTTAGTATCTCTAAGGGTCTGAGTGAAGATCTCTCTTACCTGTAGTGGCCTGGTCCTGCATTTAGTGCATTTGGCTCACATTCTAGGATTGTGACCCACATGGATCCACGTATTTCCATTCTCCCTTGGAGTAAGCACTGTTGAACAGTTCTCACATCAGCCATTATGGCTTAGAGCCATGTGGGTGGTCAAAGTTGCTCTGCTGAGCATCATAGCCTGTAAGCTGTTGTTTAAACAAGTAAAATTCTCCATGCACTGCCCACTTCTTTGCTAGTTTTTCTGTCCTCCTCTTTCGTATGGACTCTGTAGATTGTTCTTGGTCTCACTGACTCAATCCCTTGTAAACTTCAATTCTTCCAGCTAAGAAAGTATGCTGTAGGCCTCACATCAGGCACTTGTCAGAGAAACCAAGGGTGTGAAATTTGGCTAGAGACCTACTCTGCAAGACAGGTTCTTCCTTCCATGCCTCCATGGGTTTTTTTGTAAACTATTGTGTGCTGCTTAGCAGAGAGTGTCAACACTGCAGGTCTTATTCTGGGGTCATGTTTAGGTATGTTCATGCAGTCAGTGTTACACTTACAGAAGACAAATCTGGGAAGGACACTGACTCTCATATGGGCATTACATGACTCTGTTCAAGGAGATTCAGTCCTAAACCAATTTTCCCTTGCAGTGCACTGCAGTCCTATGGGAGGTGAACACACACATTAAACACAACATTTTTTTTTTTTTTAAATCTCAGTCATCAGTCATGCTTAACTGTAATATTAATGACAGACTGCCACCGTGTGTCCAGAAAGGGCTATAGCTCACTCCAGCTCACAGTTAACATGCATCAGAAATCAGAACAGCCTTGGCCATAATCTCTCTTAGCTGAATTTTCCCATGTCAAGGACTAGAAATGCCCCAAAATGCCATGTAGGGGCACTTCACAACGTGTTAGATGGAAGGAGGGATCTTGCCCTCTGCTTCTGGGAGGGAGCTATCTATCTACTGTCAAGCTTCTTGTGGGCAGGAAGCTTCCTTTTCTCCAGGAATTTCCAACACAGGATATTTTTAGACATCTCCATTTTGAGTGCACACCATTCACTGCAGATGGGTGATGCTTTATTGGAAGTTTTCCAGCTACTCATGCTGTTTCCCATCGTGTGGTTGTTTGGGTTGTTGTTTTTTGGGTTTTTTCTTTGTTTTGCTTTGCTTTGTTTGTTTGGAGGGGTTTTTGTTTGTTTTGGGTTTTTTGTTTATTTGCTTTTCTGGAGGGGAGGGCAAGTTACTGGGTTTGTTTTGTTTGGGGTTTTTTTCTTTCAGTTTATATTCTGATTTTATGCAAGCAGAGATAAAAGACAAAGAAAGAAGAGAAACAGTCTTTCTGTTCATCTCATTACTGTGAACTTGCCTAGATTCTGTCCCTAATGTACTCAAGGATACTTACTTCATGGTCATGAGGTAACAAAGGTACAAAATTTTCTGAAGAGGAAGATAAACCATTGTTGTCAGGAACTCCATTTTCTATTTCAGCCAACAGTGCTGCCCATTTTTAATCTTAAAGGGTCTTTTAATCTTTAATGGTCTTAAGATCATTCCCACTCTATGAGAAAGGAACAGAAATGCTTCACTGAATTTGGAAACAAAGGTTAATTTATTTTGCAAAGCCCTCGTTAATTTAAGAGGTTAAATCTATTGGTTTTGTTAATAGTAACTCATGGAGCACAGCTTATGCATCCTTGAGAGTCCTAGACTCAAAGAACTGGAATCCCAGCCCATCTCAAAATCCAATTTCTTTGGATCTCAGTTCTGATTATCTTTTTTCTCCCTCCAGTTTCCCATCAAAGTGTAATGGTAGAGATTCCAGTTATCCCTCATCACTTTTGAAGCCTTGGCTTAGATCTCCCTGAAGGTCAAGCATTAGCTTTACCAAGGTATATAGATACTTTGGGAACTGAAGTTACATACTGGTGGGCTTTAGGATCCAAAGGATTCCTGATTCATCAGAAGGGCTATCCTAGCCTGAAATGGATGTAATGGTTACTATCCCAACTGCCTGCCACATCTCAGAGTTTCCTTCCCCATTGTCCAGACATTTCAGGATCTGCCATGTGAACAGCTGAGCAGCCTCAGGCTGCCCACCAGGATGTTTTGGCAGACCACAATCCTCAGGCTGCACCAGTACATACATGGCTATAAAATGCAGCTGTTCAGTGACTGTATGGATGACTGAAATACCTGGGAAGCAGGGACGGACACTTGAGGAAGCAGCCAGGGCCACTACTGCCAGCAAAGCTTTGCTCATTTATCCATCAGGACCTGTGAAGCAGTTATCTTCCAACTACTGACCAAAAAAGAATACCCATTAGGCCTGGCACATAGTTTCTGCAGACATACTGATCTATCAATTGTTGTGTTTCTAGTATCACTGGAATCAACCTTTCAAGCTCTCCCTGCATCCATTTTCCATGCTGACTGCCCCTGAAGCTGCAGAATATACCTGGAAGCAAAGTGAGCACATTTTACCCCAACTCTCACGAGGCCAGAGCAAGGTGACATGGGACAGCTGCACCTGGCTCAGCAGAGCCACCAAGTTACAGCCTGCTGAGCTCCAACAGCTGCACACTGAAAAGAGATTTGAAACCTTGGTCTGTGTCTATTCTCTTACAGAGGGGGAGGTGTAGGCATGTTCTCATTGTAGCCTAGAAATAGGGTCTAGCTCAGGCTCCTGAAGTCCATGAGGACTGCAAAAGGAGCATTTTCTTCACATTGAGGTGAACAATAAGATTATACATATCTAGCAGAATCAGCCTTCTTGTCTGACAAACTCTTGTTTGTTCTTAAACTTGGACTAATACCAGGGCTTTTACAAAGGTCAGATATGCTACTGGCCAGTGAAAGAGGCACTCCCACTTCCCTGCTTCTTTTCCAAGTGCAGTAAAAATGAGAGAAACTTCAGGAGCATTAGAGAATTTGAGCTGGGACCCCTTACCTCCAACCATATATTGCAACTGACCCCATGCAGCAGGTCTATAAAAACCAGGTTGGTGGCACCCTGTAAGCAGAAGATGTCACAAGGCTCTTTATCCCTCCCAAGGCATCAAGTACCAGGCAGCAGCAGCAGCAGCACCTGGTGAGAGCAACTGTCATCAAGCAAGGAAAGCTAACAATAACAGCAAGCACCTGGATTCAGTGACCAGAGGAAAGCAACAAGTTGACAAAGTAGGTCTGAAGAATTCACACAAGCCAGTAAAACTGTTTTGGCAACACTGCCACTGCCACTGAGTGTCACAGCCCGAGTGGCACCTGAGGCCACCCAGAGCCCACAAAGCCTTTCTTGCCTGCCCTTCACAGCACTCTGTAAAATGAGATGTTTCGTAGTAGCACTACTGTATAAGGTAGTGACCATCCTAAATAGGAGTTTTACAGCACATGCATGGTATCTATAGGCAGGTGGTGTCACTCATGAGCTGGAAAGTCAGCTTTAGGAACATTGAACATACACATGAAAGGCACTTTTTTGGTTAATATACCTATAAAACACATTCACTACTACCATTTTTAGGTTAAAGATAAAAAAACCCAAACCAAACTAAAACAAAACAAACCAAACCAAACAAAAAACCACCACCAAAGCAAACAAACAAACAAACAGTAAAATATCTTTTTTTATTAACAAAAACCTGATTCCATAAAGAGCCCACTAATGTCAGATTAACCTCGCATGTGCATGAATTAGACTCTGCCTTTCTATTTCTCCATAATTTGCTAAAGCCCATTGTTTGCTGCCACTTCATTATGCAGGAGAGCTAAGAAAACATTCCAGCAGAAGAGATGGAGATGACCTAGTAGAGCAAAAGGGCTGCCCCACAGCCCTGAGTTCCATGTGCATCCCATGTCACGCAGCAGGAGGGAAACTGATTTGCTGTGTAGCCCCCATCTTTTCTGATGGATTTGGCCCTGCCTGCTGTCCTTCTGTTTATTATAATTTGTATCCTGCAGGGAGCTACAGAAGCAAAACAAGACATCTCTCCAGGGAAGTCAGAAACAGATTCAAAAGCAAGGACTGCAAAGGAAGCAAAGACACAGCAAAGAACCTGACTTCATGTACCTCAGCTGTAGGTGAGCTAACTGGTATCTTCTACCTTTCAGCTTTGGTATAATTCATTTGCAACTTGTGTTTGGGGAGATTTTTGTTTTTCTTAGCAGCTATTGCTTCCTTCCCAACCCTCAGACTTTTACCTGAGACTCTGACATTCCCTTCTTCTCCCTTAGCTACCTCTCTCCTACTTCTCTGCCAGTGCATTAGGAGTTTACATTTTCCCAGTGCTTCCCTGCTGTTCCCAGTTGCTTCTCAACCCACCATGCTACTCTGCCAGAGAAAGGGCAGCACTTCAGAGATAAGGGAGTACATACTTTCCCTTGTCCATAGTGCTGTACAGCTCCCACATATGATCCAGAGTGGGGCAAGAATGGATTTCCCTGCATGTGACATGAGGGTTGTGCCTCTCAGGATGATCTAATTTTCTTCAGCTCTCCCCTTTAACCATTCTGCTTTCTTATTCCCTTAAAGGACTCAGCTAAAGCAAAAAGCCTCTCTCTGCAGTGGCAATGTTGCACAGAAGCCTAACTATCTTCCATTCCCCATTTGTAGGTCTTGGATGGTTTGCCTCTGTTATGTCCATGCTGGGCTGTCCAAGAACAATTCCCATTTCCTGGATGGGCTGTCACAATCCTCATCCTTGTACTAACTCAGGATATAGACATCCATCCATATTGTACAGCTGCATTAACCCATGCCTTGGAGATGGTCCTGTACTCCAGTGCAAAATACCTGCTAGAGGAAAAAACAATAAACACTTGTGAAGCAAAACTGTTTTTCTTCTTCTACCTGCTGATTCTCAGTCCCGGAACCTATTTATGGAGATGCCAAAAGGCAGCAATAAATGAGAAAGCCTGAGAGTGGTTAAATTTAATCAGAGATTTAAAGGGCCTTTAGAAGTCCTCATGGACTTTTAAAGCTTTCTTTCAGCTCACCAGGTTCACAGCGCTTTAGGTTTTTTCCTTTTATTTAACATAACTTATCACAAATTCCCTATTAAAATCAGTCTAAAATAGACCTCACCACAACTTGGTACTTTCAGAAGTTGAAGATTAACTGGTGAGTCTTGTGCTGGTATTGATGGTCCACTTTCCTGTCAAGCCATGTGAGACAAAATTCAAGGCCTAAGGGATTCAGATAAGAAGGATAGAGGAGGTTGGACATGTCAGTCTTAGAGCTCTTTTCCAACCATGGCAATTCTGTGATTCAGTGATTCTCTGACTTACGATCAACAGCAACATCATCCTCCCTTACAAAGGAACCCTTCAACCATCAATTTCTGCAGCATCAGCTGTTTTGACCTGGTTAGTTTGCAGGGAGCAGGACTGCTGGAACACACCATCCAGTCCCATTTAGCAGTTCCCACCTCTCCTCCATGGCCCGTGTTCATTACTGGGACAGGTCTGCCCTTTCACATTTGGCACAGGCTCTTTCCTGGAGGCAGGAAATGTGTCTACTAATCATGACTAAATCCTGTGCCAGCAGTAATGAATGGGAGCCATCATAAATTAAACCACAGTTAAGGCGTGTAATATCTTAATATACCTCCCCCCACTTAGGTAGTCAAGTTCAGGTATTTTTTTTCCAAGTATGGTTAGGCAAAAATCCTCTTGCTCTTCAGCTAGGTGCTGGGGACTTTTGGAAAAAGATAGTAGTACAGAGAGCACAGAATTATGAGGACACTTAAACCTTATCTAGTATATGTTTAATATTAAATAATTTCCTTGGGGATTTAGATAGCAGGCTTTGATTTTGTTTTGCCTAACAAACATTCTGATAATGGAGTCCTTGAATAAAGCCAACAACTTTTACATCAGTGAGGTGGACTGCTTAAAACTCACATCTCTGCTTGCTAATATCAGCAACCTCATTTAGCTATTATTTCATGCTCACATGACCCATCAATAATAGCCTGTGAGTGATCCTCACCAGCCTTTCCCTGACAACACTAGAGAGGAAAACAGAACTATTCTCTGCCTTTCTCATGCTTTACTGTACCTGGAAGTTGTTCCTTTAAATTAAATCAATTTGCTTAGTGTTAACAATTAGGAAGATATTTTTGATCCAAAGAAGATATGGAGTCAGAGAGAAATATTTAAATCTTCTGAAGAATAACTCAAAATTGTGCTGCTTGTTCTTTTCCTTTGAAAAAAAAGTCTTAGATTTATTTTTAAAATTTGCTTTAATTTTTTTTTAAATTTCAAACAGATATCGAATTTAATTCCCTGATATCTTAACTCTGGTTTGCACTTAAGACTTTGTAACTACTAGACTGAAAGGAAAATATTTGAAAAGCCTGGCCAAGGACTTATAGCACAAAACTTTTACTCAGGTTACCTTCCATTACACAAATGAGACAAACTGAGAAAAAAAGTTCCTGGTAGAACCCAAAGATGATCATCAGCAGAATAAGTTTATTTGAATAGTAAACATGAGTTTCAACCTACCCTTCCAATAAATTCAAAATAGCTCTGACTTTGAGGCTGCCTGTTGCCCAGATTTCTAAAGACCACTGGAAAAGTGGGTAGTCTGAGAACTGCACTACACTGTATTAAATAAAGGCACAGAATGAAGACAGCCCTGAGCAACTCTGGGATGAATCAGATTAGACTGAAAACTTACCACAATGTTCTTCCTAAACAACTTATTTTTTAAGTTCAGCTGCAATTAAAGTTTCTTCAGCTGAAGAAAAAACTATGCAGTTGTGTTTTGCTTCAGTGGCTCATAACTGAGTTCCAGAAATCTGTAGATATCTCAAGGGAAGTATCTCTGTACAGATTCAGAAGGCTCTGTACAGATTCTCTGCCTTAAACAAGTGGTATCCATCCTTCAATTTCCAGCCTCTTTATCTATGAACTCTGAATCATAGAGTTCATAGAATTTCAGCAGTGAAGTCTGGATAGATGTGAAAGTCCTTTACTACACATTTTTTATTGCATCGTTTTCTCTCTTATACACTTACTCCTGCTGAAGGAAATGTCAGTGATACCTGGTCTGAAGGTACCTGAAAATCAGGACATCAGCTACTGCTATTGCCTTTTGTTTAGAGAATGACAACGGAGAGAGGGAAAGGAAAAAACATTCATTCTCTTCGTTGAGAAAAGACTTCTCTTTTACCCTATTTTGTTGGATGTAGCACTGTGTGTGGTGTGCTATTCACAGACTCAGTTGTTTTCGTTGCTGAGGCAAAATGAAACCAAGTTTATTCACCTGAGGGTCCATTTATATTCTAGTACTTTCCCAGGGTCCTTCCAGAAGCCATCCCAAGTTCCTCACACCAAGACACGGTGTTTTTCCACTGTTTTTCAGTAATTTTCCACCATCCCTCTAGTGAACAAGGTAACTTCATTAGCACATTCATTTATCACCCACATTATTTTCACCACTTCCCACATCTCCCCCTTTCTTTGGAGTTTTAGCAAACTTCTCAAGTGCACAAGTGAATACAAACTAAAGGTAAACGAAAATCAACAGAATGAAACCTCACAATATAATAATTTCTCTTAACGTTTTTGCAAAAAGTTTCCATCCCTTTTCAGCTTCAATTTTTTAGGCTCACACAACACAAGCCATCCCAACCATGTTCATAAGCAAAGAGGAAAAATCAGCAACTGCATGGATAGTCAGAGGGAATGTTCATCCTTTTCCTTCGAGGCTGGTCTCATAAATCTTGCTGGAACCCATCTAGGTCCAGAATCTGTGGACACACAAGCATACCCTTGCTTCCAGGTAATTAAAGGGAATGGCCCTTCCCATAAACGAGTTTTAGGGTCCCAAATTTTGACATAATTTTTCCTTTGCTGTATACTTTGTGTCTTTCCAAAGCATTTTTCTATTGGGGTCAGACGATTTTCTGCTTGGTTTAGGAAGTTTAAGACATAGAGTGCTTTTTGTAAGCGTTCCTGGGGGGTGCATCCCAGGCTTCCCCTTTTCTATTTTGTCAGCATGGCTTTTAAAGTGTCATGTGTTTGTCACATTATCTGTTTTTACCTGTGCTGGAACACCAGGCACTGCAAATGCAGCTAGAAGATGCCTCTTGACATCTTGAGACTTTCCCCCAGTATGAGCAGACACAAAGATATAGGCTGAAAAAGTGTCAGTGGAAAAATGAACGTATTTTAGACCTGACCCATAGCTGCTAGATCAGCAATCTTATTGCCTTCTGCCACAGGGCCAGGAAGGTTTTGCCTAGATTGTACAAAATTGCCCTTCAACTGAAAGGTCTGTGGATGACTCCTGTGTATCACACAATCATTCAAATTTGTTCTCATCTCCTGCACCTTGTCCTGGGCTTTAAAAAGTTTTCTGCAATGTAGAATACAGACAAAGGAAGGAATAATTTTACATCTGAACTGTGCTGAAGCTTTCACTTCTGTTAACAATACAGGAACAAACCAGGACTGTTGTGTCTAACCCAAGTTAATCATCAAGTGCACCAGGTCCTGTTGACAGCCTCAGTAAAATCAAGTTAGCAATATTTAAATTCAGTGGCATCACTTGATGATATTTTCTCTTTCAACAGCTGACAAGCTCAAAGGCAAACTAGCCAGACAGAAAATTAACAACAGAAGATTTATATGTGTGAATGTTTTGCATTTGAAACAAATTCCTTCCTATTTACAAATTCTGCAAACCACCAACAAGCCCTGAACTACCTAGGGTACAATGTTAACATGGTGGAAAAAGGAAAATTAAACACTAATTAAGTTTGCTGGTTTACCTAAAAGGCCAATTGCACACTCATTTTGTGCATTCATAGCCAGAGAAGCTCAAGGCAAGCTGATCCTGTGCTGCCCTCAGCAAAACACCACCTCAGAGGCCTTGGCATCTTGCAAGGGCATCTTTCCAATGTCCACACCAAATGCAATCTCAGGTTGTCTTGAATATCTAGAAACTAGCATCCACAAAGTCCTGCTTCTTTACATACAGCAAAAAGTACTTTGGTAGTAGGAGTTTTACACACAGCTCTGAGGCCACTTTCCTACTTAGAATGTAAAGGTTACTCCTTGCTTCTGTGCAAGAAAGATGTTTGTAAAGCAAGATGGAAGAGCTGAGAGGCAGGATAATTTCTAAGCATAATTCAAGTCTTCACAGACAGTTAAAAAAGAATTAGCCCTAAGATATCAATCACAACCTCAGACAAAAACTTTGCCATAGACCTATCCCAGCATGTTTTGACTAACCTGGGGTATTTTACCAGTAGAAGCCTTAGAGCCAAGCAATGGGTTTGAAAATAGATGAAATTCAGATGCCAATTTATGTCATTTTCATTTGCTTCTCTTGAAAAAAGTATAGCTTAACAAAAGCATGACTATAAGGTGTGTGGGTTTCCCTGCCCCCTTAGGAGTCCCTGGACTTAGAGCTGCAAACCAATGCAGACCATTTCCTTTATTAAATCTTCCCTTAGTCTCAAATTCATGCCTTCTCCCTATCCACACCCTTCTGCCTACTGATTCTGTTACCTGAATTTGCTGAATGATTAATTTAAAGCTATGCAGAAGAGATAAATTTTTTTAAAAACCACAAACCGCAAGTAATGAACAAAGTATCAGAAACAGCTACTCTTGCAAACAGGCAGTTACCACAAGACAGGAGCTAAGGGACAATGAAATACAAGTGAGACATGGACACAATTACAGAAGAGGAGCTCATGAAAAGTCTCATAATTAGCTTTCATAGCTGGACGGATCCATAAACACTAATTTTTTTAAGTACCCATATGTAGCTAGCAATAATATAATATTTCTTTTTATATTTTCTTCCATTCTTTAACAACCATATCCTTAGCTGAAAGTTTATGAAGGTAAGAACAATGAAATGTAAATTCACCTAGAATTATTCTACATCTGTGGGGGGCAAAGCTGTAGCCCAGCTTTGTCCATTGGCCTCTCTCATTGCTAATGTTTGCATGTGAGATAGAACTCATAATGAATACTGGATGTCTGTATTGACAGGGAGAGACTATAGATGCAGACATTCAGAAGCCACCTTAACAACCTCACAGTGAGCTACCTGTCTTCAGGAAACTTCTAGAAGGTCAGACCAGCAAGCCACTCACCCTGTGTGCCACTGGAAGAGACTGTCCTGTTGCAGAACAGAAATGCTTCACTTTCCCTTCAGAGCACCTATGTAAGGCAAGAACTGCCTACATAAGAAGTATTGATTGCCTAGGATAACTACGTCACTACAACTCCATCAGAACAAAAAATGGATGCTTTATACTCTGTGAACATTTTTTGTTGTTGTTGTTTCACTGTTGCAGGACTTCTGTACGAGGGAGCAACTACTACCACTTGGAAAAGTCAGTAATGCAAGGAAGTGCAGCAGTGTCTCAAGGGAGGATTGGGGTTCAGAGGTGTCTTTGCTTGTGCCTGACTTGTTCGAAAGGAGCAAGATGTAAGAAAAGTTTGAAATTGGCTGCTTTTTAGTCTAGAAAAGGCCTTAAGAAGATGCAATAAAAAACTGTAACTAAAAGGCATTCTACAAAGAGTTTCTTTTTCCAATATTACTCTGGAAGGGACAAATAACGATAGTTTGCATTAGCTTCAAAAGTTGACCGGAGGGAGGAGCTTGTAGCAGTCATTCAAGCCCTGAGAGAAGTCCCTCGGGGAGGAGGCAGAATCTCTTCTGTTCCTGGAGGCTGTTCACAGGGAGGGGCCCCGGGTGGTTTAAGCATAGCAGATTCTGCACTGGAGGCAGAGATGAACTCTGAGATCTTATTTTTTTATTGGTGGAAAAAATTATATTGCAATCTCAAGGCAGGAGACCATTATGACTAGCAGCAAGTACCAGAGCACATGCATCACCTGAGTGAAAATAATTTTACAAACTCTTTTTTAGTCACTGTTCCTCCATCAATGCTTAGAAATATGTTTAGGTAGCACAGTAAAAGGTATTTCTACTCCTGCACTGCCAGATATGACATCATAACTCTCTAAAACTACCTGAAATAAGGTTGTAGTGAGATGGGTGTTTGCCCCTTCTCTCAAGTAAATAACAATAGAACTAGGGGAAATGTCCTTAAGTTGTGCCAGGGAAGGTTTAGACTAGATATTGGGAAGAATTTATTTGCTGAGGGAGTAGTCAGGTGTTGGAATGCATTGCCCAGTGAGGTGCTGGAGTCGCCATCCCTGGAGGTATTAAAAAACTGTGTAGAGGACACACTTCAGAATATGCTCTCATTGGCATGGTGGTTTTTTCTTCTGGGTTATTTTACCCAGTTACCTTAGAGTTCTTTTGTAACCATGAAAATTCTGTGATTCTGTGAACACTAAGCACAGATGAGCCCTTAAATTTCTCCAGGTAAATATCACTGATCTTCTAAAAGCAGAAAACCTTGCAAAAGTATGCTGCAGGGACTAATCTCAGGCTGTGTCTGGGCTCTTGATGACATTCACCCATCCCTAGCAATTTTTCATACAGCAAACAATACTGCACAGTCAATTCCTTTGCAAAGGATTTCCATACCTTGCATGAAAACATCCCAGCTGTGCAATTAATGTCAGTGAATACTTAATGCCTCACACATCAAGCTGTATGAGGTCCACGTAGGTGAGGAGATGAGCCGGTGGCAGAAGGACCATCACATGGCTGTGATCCTCCTGGCTGACTGGGAAGCAGTCCCACATCTCCTTAAATCTCCTTCTCCCTGCTCTGGAGCCTGACACAGCATTAATTTCCAGCCTCACTTCCCAAGGGAGTAGATGGACACAGAAGGAGCCTTTTCTCCAGGGAGTGCCCTGGAAGTCACGCTATCAGCCCTGTTATTGAGCAAGCAGGAGGAAGGAAGGTCCTTTGCAGGAGACTTGTGCCTGGGTCAGCACATTACAGGTGTGCTGGGAAAGGGGGCACACTAGTAAGCTGGAAAAAGTCTTTTCACATTTATCGTTTAGAAATCTACTTTATTTTAGGAATGTTTTCTTAGTTTTACACGGGCTCTGCACAGGAGGTATGGGCTGCTTTAAAGCGACTGTATGTATGTACACTCCCCAGGCTATGCAGGCAAGGCCTCTTTGGAACCTATGTAAAACACGTGTGTGTGCTTGATAACCTTTCCCACTTGTAAAGCAGTGCGGAGGTTTCTGGGGTGCCCTGACCCACAGAGACTGGGGACACCGATGTTCCCAGGCAGAGACTCCTGCAGCAGTGGGACGCGACGTCTGACAGGGACTGCTTGGTCCTCAGGTGAGGCGCTGAAGGCAACAGAGTGGCTCTGCCGCCGTGATTCGCAGCGGCCCCATCCCGCAGGGGTCCCCTCAGAGGCCACGGACCTAACTGCTGCGCCCCGGCTGCCGAGACCTACGGAGCGGGACCCCGGCACCCCGGGACTCCGCCTGCGGGGGAGGTGATGCCCCTGCCCGCAACTAAGATGGCGCCCGTGGCCTCCCCGCCCCTCGGTGGCGGCTCGGGGCGTGTGCCGGAATGCGGGCGGGGTGGACGACGTGGCGAGGCTCAGCCCCCTCCACCGCCCAGCGTTGCCCGGCCGCCAGCCGCCCCGGCTCGCCTCGGCTCCGGGGGTTTGCTGGGGGAGGCTGCGGTAGGTGTTAGCGCGGGGCGGCTGATCTCGCCTGGCAGTGAGCAGCGCGGCGGGGCAGGGATTCCCCCACGCTCTGCAGGGCACGGGCAAGGCCGGGGCCGGCGTCTGTGCCTGGGCAGCTGCTGGTCTGCCAGGGCCTGCTGGGCTCTGGGGCCGCTGTGGAGCCCGGGGTGGGGGGTAGGGGCGAGGGCGGTGGCTGTCACTGCCAGGCCGGGGCTCCGGCGTACGGAGTCCGCCCGTCCCCTTCCCCCCGTCGGGAAGGTGAAGCCGTCTCCCCGCCCCCTCCGGGCTCCGGAGTCCCCTCTCAGCAGCCCCGCTGCTCTTATCCCCTTCACCTCCGTCCCCGTTGACTCTCTGCAAGAAAAGAAAATCAGAAACCAAGACTTCTCTGTCCTGGGGACAGTAATGGCAGAGATGAAAGCAATGGGACTTGCCGCCGCGCAGTTCCCGAGGTGTTCTGTGCGGTTTTAAAGACGGATTTGTTTTTTCCTCCTCCACCAAAGGCCTGAAGGGTTGTTTTCACTTTCAGAGATTAAAACCGAAGCGGCGCTGGCAAAGAACGGACATGCTTGACCCTTGTCTGCAGTCGCTTGTGTTGTGCTACGTTGTTTACCCGAAAAGGAGAGGCTGAGACCCTGTTATTTTCATCGTTGACTTTTTCCTCGGGTTATTTTATAACTGTAACAATAAAGTAAAAACTGCGGAAAGAGCACCTGCGAACTGAGCATGGTAGGATCTTGAAAAAAGGTATCGACGAGAAGAGGAGGGGAAGGAATGGCATCGCGGGAGAGGCTGTATGAGCTTTGGATGCTGTACTGCAGTAAGGTAAATATTTGGAGTTGAGATTGTTTGTGTTTATACTCTTGTGTTTGAAAAGTATTTAAAATGTATCTCTTTTAACATCTTTTAACACATACTTCTTAGAAGTCGCGTAGACTTGTTCTAGCTTCTGGTAGGGGTATAACTTAGCTTTCTGGACTGTTTACAACCTGATCTCTTGATTTGCTTTGTGATTTGTTTGGGCTTTTTTGTGTGTGGTATGAACTGCACACTGTTCGTGGCTCAGCTTAAGCAGTAACTGTAGCTGTATCTTTTAACTATGTGAAGGTGTATGTTCATGTAATTCTTTGTTTTGGAGGGCCAAGGCATTAAGATGTATTGTATTAATTTAAGACACTGCTGTCCAGTATTTAGCTTTCTATTTAATGTTTTCTCTGCAGCTTCAGTTTCATTTAAACTATATTAGTGAAAGCCTTCCAAAAGAGCAGGTTTATTAAGTTACTCCTGAGTCTTCCTTTGCTGGTTATCACCATAATATCTCAGTACTCTTTTAATAATAATGAATTTCCTTCACCTGACAGGAATGTTATTAAGATTTCTGTTATGATTTATGTTATTAAGATGCTGTTTCCGTTTGTATTTTACAGTGTTAAACAATGTATATGTTTAAAGCACAGTCCTAATTGCCACTAAGTATGTACACAAATTAGATTGCAGATTATCTAAATAGATATCTGTAAATTAAGGAATATAAAAAAAAAATAACTGGAAAAGCAGGGGAAAGGACTGGCCTGTTGTCATACAGGAATGTGGTGGCAGTGGCAAGGATAGCTTTGGGTGGCCTTATTCTCTGGTCTTCTTTTGCTGTTTCTTTCTGCAGTTTCATGCCTTGTTTATCCCATGTTTTCTTTAGTTTTTCAAATGAGTAGGACAATAAGGGTGGAGCAAACATTCTCTTGTTCTTCCCAGTTCGTTTCAAGGTCCATATCAAGAGCATGGAATGTGAGACACTAAGTACAGAACATCTTAATGACACAAGTGCACAAAGCAGTGGATGAAGTTTCCATAAAACAGTCTTAATTGCAGCTTTTTGAATTTTTTTTGTGTGAGTTTGCAATGCTCTGTGTGCAGTTAAAAATAAAACCGGTGCAAACATAAGTGTGGTATGACTTTTACAGCTACCCAGGTGGGTGATCTCTTAGATTGAGACATATTTGCATAGACCTTTGCCTTTTAAACTGATGTAGTAATGCTAGTGGCAGTAGGAAATGGACTAGCACTGGAAGAGATGGGTGTTTTGCCAGTGAATTTCATCCATGTGAGAACAACAGAGACACTCAGAACAGTCTCCAAGAATCAGGTTTTTTCTCTGCTTTGGGAGACACATGGCTACAGAGATGAGCAAAGCTCTGAATTTCTTTGCCCACCTGGTCCTTATTTCTTTTTTTCCTTAGTTCTTCATAAAATTCTTCTGCTTGAACCTTCCATTCAGGTTGTATGCTTTCCATCTGCACGTTGTGTGCATCCTAGCAGGAGGTTTGCATAAATAAAGGAGTGCTAGTTAAAAAGTGTGCTTTAAATCACTTAGGGGATGTTCAGTCTCTTTATGGGAATGATGCATATGCAGTGCAGCCAGCTCCTTGGTGTGATGAGGATGGATTATTAAAAAAAAAAAAAAAAAAAAAAATTTAATATAAGAAGCCTCCATGAGCTGTTGGTGACTTTTTTTGGCCTTTCTTCTTCCACACTTGTATATTAAGGGCATGATTAAGTGGATTTGTATCTTGATAAGGACATTCCTAAGTAGGAAAAAATATATTTTTTTTTAAAGTAAAATAGCTTTTCTTCAAACTTTGAAGGCAACTACAATGATTCCAGAAAACAAGTCTTCACTTTTTCAGAAAGTGCTAGACACAAACTTGTTTTTTCCTTCTTTCTCAACTCTTCAGGTTAAAATGATGTCTCATTCTGCTTCAGGCAGGGATCCAGCTTAACAGTGTTTCCTCTTGGATTAGGTTTGGTGGAGTTAAGAGCAACAGAAGAAGATAGGTCTTAGGATGCAAAATGTTGTGAAGCCTTAATGTAAATGACATTGTTCAGTCATATATTGAAAACATCTGTGCACTGTACTTTGTTCTCCTTAGAGGATCTAGGACAATGGGAAAGTGTAGCAGTAAATAATCAGCAGTGACAGGATACAGTGGTTTAGGGAGAAATATCTTTATACCCCAGGGCTGCCCAGTGAAGTGTATTATCATACCCTGTATGTTGCACTGTCATGACTTTGTGGCTGACATTCTGGGAAGCAAAGCCAGGCAATTTCTCCAAACTAAAAAAAATTGCTGGAGAGTCACAGTTGAGTAGGATCAGAACTTTTTATGCCACAAATCCCAAATGTGTTGGTTTACTTTTTGCAGCCTCGTTGAAGAAAGCATCAGTGAAATCCAAGCTCTTTTTTTGTGTGAGGCTTCAGATTGTGGCTAGTAAGTTGCCTTGTTTGTCTTGCCTTTTTTAGATACTTGGGATAGTATGTGAAATACAGCACCCTGAGCTACCTCAGCATGGCTTTTCAAGGCTTTTCAAGTGATGAATAATGTTGTGTTACTGTCTTGCAATATATCCTGGGTCATGACTCTTCTTCTTTGTGATCACTTGACATCTCTGGCAGAGTCAAGTGTCAATTGCAACTACTTTTGAGCAAAGTGGCATTAGGAAGGGATATTTCTGCTTGGTTGCATTTTGTGAAGGAGATTTAGGCAGACAGCAGCACGTAACTAGACTCTCTGAATAAGTCTTCTTTGGATTACAACATATATGATGTGGTTTCTTACTCTTTTTTTCTTTCTGTTAAGAGTATGTTTCAGTGACTGCAAAAGTTCATTTTTAGTTCATATCCATCTGTTTTTAATCTAAGTTTCTAATCGAAGGTTGTGGTTTGGTTTTGGAATTTTTTTCCTGCTTCTGTTCCCCTAAAAATGCTCCTGTGGGGTAATAGCTACAAGGCTGCAGATTCTGGTCTGCTGTTTAAGATGGCCAGGGAAAGTGGTAGCCACACACGACTTACAGTGCTTCTGTTGTTGCATGGAAGCAGTTTAAAAATTCATTAGATTTAGTGAAGTTTAGATTTGAGCCACTGGAATTGTATCACAGCATTGTGTTGCTAACTGCCTGAGCAGTTCCTGCCTTTAGTTTTTAGGTGGGTTTTGGGTTTTTTTGTTTGTTTTGGTTTGGTTTTTTGGTGGGTTTTTTGTGGTTTGTTGTTGTTTATTTGTTTTTTGATGTCAAATTTTCTGCAAGGAAAGCATTGTTAAGCATACAACTTGCTGTCACACTTTTTTTATTATTTTCTTTTTTTTTTTTCTGTTCAATCCTGTAAATATCTAGTGCTGTTATTCACTTGAATATTGATATAAATACAAGCTGCTATCATCTCATCCAAGTGTAAGAATGTGTGCATTTTAAGATAGTTGAAATATGTATAGAATAGATAAAAGAGGCCCTTTCCATACAAATCACAAGGAGAAATTTTCTCCTGCAGGCTGGGTAGACAATAACAACGTTGTCAGTTCAAAGCTTTCAATAACCCACGTGGGAGCACAATCACTTCTCATAGAAGTGCCTGTGCAGCCAATGCCTGAAAATACAGCAGGAGAAGAGCACTATTAGGTGAACTGAAGTAGTCTGGGAAAAGAAGATGCTTTCATGTATGTCTGTGACCTTTTCATGTTCATGTTGACTGAGTTAAACTCTACTAGTTTTGCCCTGTAGCCTTAGACCAGCATGGCTGTAATAATATCACTATTGTAATATTGGCTGATGAACCTTTTCTTAGATGTTAATTGTGTATCAGTATACAAAATTAATTCATGTTTTATAGTGCTCTGAAGTTACTGTAGATTCAAATTAGAGAGATTCAACCTCTATGTTATCTGCAGGATTTTAACTATGTGTATTTAATTTTCTCCAGTTGTTCTGGTAGGTGTTTCAGACTTTTAGACATAAAACATGTCAGCATTTAAATATCTTTTGTTTTACTCAGTGACCAGATACCCTTTTATATGGAAAGATATTTTTCTCTATTAAAAAAAAAAAGCCCAGTTGCCTTCATGTAGGGTTTTATAAGTGCAGGTACTTAGCTGCCACGTGCACCTCAAAAATTCCCAGTTTTCTTTGTGTTGCAGTGGTTCTGAGCTTTTTCTTTTGCTCTCATGTTCAGTTGAGCCCTGATGTTTAAACATGGCCTTATCTTGTAGGTGATACAATACTTTGAAGGGAAAGTTCCGAGTCTGTTCTTCAGACATCTTCTAGGCTGTGCTTCGCATTTCAGAGTGGGAACATTCAGTCATAGTATCCTCCATACAGTAGGGTCTCTCTGTGTTAGCAGTTTGAAAGCTGATCATAATGTTCTGGTCTTTCATAATGCAGAGGGCTGAGACAATCACATCTCTTGCTGTGTTCAGAGCAGCAGACTTGTGTATAAGCTGTCATCTTAAAAGTGCTTTCTTATGTTGTGCCATACTTCTCATTTGCTCCTACAAAATCTGATTCTAATGACGTAAATGTGTTGTAAAAGTGGTCAAATTCCTGTTACCTTGGGGTTTTTTTTCCTCATCTGGGGTCATTATAGGCTCCCTTACAGGAATCAGAAGACGACTTGAATGAGAAAGTCATTGGTCTTGGGAGAAATTGTTTTTTCTTTGCTAGTCAGGAGCAGATGAGTGTGATGCGTGAAGGGTTACAAACTGTGGTGTGCCAGCAGTGTAAGCTTTTCTGGAATTATGTCCCTGTCTGTATTATTTGAAGACCATTGCTGTGCAAATACTTACGAGCTGAAGCTTTAAGAACTAACACCTGCATTTAATTGGCTGTTATATTCACATTCCGAGTACTAAACAAGTCATTTAAATTAATGTGCACTCTGTCTTTGCTAAACTAACCTACCTGGCTGCCACTTACCAAAGGGGTCCTGCCATACTGTCAGCATCTCTTCGGTAGTGTTTTACAATCTACAAATTGCCTCCCAGAAAATATTTTGTAGTTCAATTTTGTTCCTCACCCACATCAGAAGATCAGGATATGTAATGTGATGTTCAGGAAGTGACAGCAAATGTTCAAAATATTATGAAAATATAAATAATGGTTCATCGGTTTATATTAAATAATATGAGGATAAGAGATTTTTAACTTGTCTCTGTACAAAGTTGGAGAATGTTTGTAAATAAACTGAAGAAGATCACGATCAGATCAGCTTTTAGACAAGACTGTTGGAGGGCTGCATAAAGCAGCATGATAGAACTGAATTTGTTCAGCTAAATGATGTAGTTGTGTTTCTCAAAGAAATGTAGTTTTAGTGAAATTATGCTTAGTTATGGTGAGATGCATGTAATTCAACAAAAATATAATTGTTAACATTAAACTCTAAGACCCATGTAGAACACTGACCTTTGCATCCCAAATATGATCTCATCTGGATTTAAATTGCTCTTGTCTTTTTCTTGTGCAATTGCTTCTCTGTCAGTGATTCATATCACATTGCTATATATTGCCTTTGTTATATTAGATAAAGAAGTATTCATCTTACAGCTGAATGGAATTCCCAAGTAAGCCAAATGTTCAGTGAAAGTACTTTTCTGTAAGTCATTGTCTTATAAATTCATGCCTCTACTCAAACTAGTGAGTGAAGATTTATTAAACATTTGCCCTATTCTGGGAGCGTAAATTCTATGAGTGTGTCACAACTCACTTGCTGCCATGTGTTGGTGAAAATATCTTTGTTCTCTCTTTGAGTTGCTGTATTAAGAGTGGATACAGGTAAGAACAGTTGGCCTTCAATGCTGAATCTACTCTCTGCTATTTAAAGAAATGTCTCATAGCCCAAGAACCAACATAATTCTGTTACTTAAAAATATAGAGCGTTTCATATAAATAACTGGCATTCATATATGAGACACTGGTCTCTTAACCTACAGTAGTCCTTGCCTTCCTTAATTATGGACCAAGTGACCTTGTGCTGATGGTTGTTCAGGCACAGAACAGAAACTGCCACAGAGAATGCAGACTTCAGGTTGAAATGAGACAACAGATAAATTGAAACCAACAGAGATGTAAGAAAACCGTAACATTTTGCAAGATAAAGTCATTGAATTACTTTTGTTTCTTATAATTCTATATTGGGCAATACTTATCTGTAGCTTCTGCCTTTAGATAAAGAAGTCTCTGAGGTTTGTCCATGCCTTTACTCTCAGACTCAGTGTTTTCCTGGTGTCCAGCATGAGATAAATTGAAACCCACAGAGATGTAAGAAAACAGTAACATTTTGCAAGATAAGGAGAAATTACTTTTGTTTCTTATAATTCTATATTGGGCAATACTTATCTGTAGCTTCTACCTTTAGGTAAAGAAGTCTCTGAGGTTTGTCCATGCCTTTACTCTCAGATTCAGTGTTTTCCTGGTGTCCAGCATGAGGCTGAAATTCCTGCATGTGCACTGTTTTGTGCATGAGCACTTAACAGAATTAATAAGAAACATCCAGTTCTGGACATACTGACAAATGTATTTCAGACCAAGCTTTTACTGAAATGAAAGAATTCAGTGTCTTTTAAGTGGAATGATTTATCACAAAGCTAGAAACACAGGCTTCTGGTTCTCTGTGTTGATGCAGTAATACAAGGGCAAATTTAATACACACTAGGCTGCTGTGTGGTATCTGGGTTATGGCACTTTTAACTTGGTCATCTGTTTCAGATCTGGGAATAGCATGTGTCCTGATGAAAAAATATTGCAGAATCCACTCAAATATGCAGTATGTTTGTGCTGTAATACGGAAATGGGAGAAAGGCTGGCCAGCTGCCTGCTGAACAGCATTGTGGCTTAGAGCCTGAATCTAAATGTTGTCACTAGATACTGTTAAAATATTTACAGGCTTCAGAAAGGTTAAACAACTGCTGTAGAAGAGAGAAGAGCTGCTTTAATTACTCAGCTTTTCTTGATGAAAAAAATATAAAACTAGAAAGAAAAAAACAAAACCACTGAAGCACGCATTGTCTTGAAAGTACAGATAAGCTTTATTTTTTTTTTCCTCCAAAGTAATTTGTTCAGAATTTCTCCAATTTATCTTCTAGTAAATAGGAAACTGCAGCAGAGAAGGATGAGAGATACAGCAGGGAGCACTGAGAAGTTAAAACTTTATTGGTACTGTTTTATATCTGACGTCTTATTTAAGGCTCCCCTCCAAATCTAAACATTAGCTGTTCAATATATATGCTGCTAAAATATTTCTCTCTGTGTTGATGTTTATCTGATATTTAAAGCATTCATGACAATCTGTTTTTTCTGATTTATGATTGAGAAAATGCACCTTTAGTAAGAATGGGAATAAGTGTTATTAAATGATTGTTTGACCAGATGCTTACATGACAAGTGCAGGACAGCCAGGGGATCAGGCCCAGCCAGCCAACATGGGTTCAGGAAAGGCAGATCCTGCTTGACCAACCTTGTTCTATGACCCACCTAGTGGCAAAGGGAAAGGCTGTGGACATTGGTAAAACCTTTGACACAACTTCCCACAGCATTCTCCTAGAGAGGCTGGTGGGTCATGGCATGGACAGGTGTACTCTTTGCTGGGTTAAAAACTGGCTGGATGGCTGGGCCCAGAGAGTTGTAGTCAATGGAATTCAATCCTGTTGGTACCCATCACCACTGCTGTTTTTTGGGGCCAGTGTTATTCAGTATCTAGATGAAGGGCTTGAGGGCTTCCTCAGCAAGTTTGCAGACACCAAGTTGGGTGGTAGTGTCGATCTGCTTGAGGCCAGGAAGGCTCTGAATAGGGAATCTGAACAGGTTGGATTAATGGGTTGAGGCAAATTGTATGAGGTTTAACAAGGCCAAGTGCTGGGTCCTGCATTTTGGTCTCAACAACGCTACAGGCTTGGGAAAGAGTGGCTGGAAAGCTGCCCAGCGGAAAAGGAGCTGGGAATGTTGGTTGACACCCAGCTGAATATGAGCCAACAGTGTGGCAAGAAGGTGGCCAAGAGGGCCAACAGCATCCTGGCTTGTATCAGGAATAGTGTGGCCAGCAGGAGAAGGGAAGGGATGGTGCCCCTGTACTTGGCACTGGTGTGACTCTACCTTGAGCCCTGTGTTCAGTTCTGGGCCCCCCACTACAAGAAGGGCATTGAGGTGCTGGATCCAGTTCAGAGAAGGGCAACCAAGCTGGTGAAAGGTCTGGAGAAAAGCCCTATGAAAAGCTGGGAGAATTGGGATTGTTTAGTTTGGAGAAGAGGAAGCTGAGGGGAGACCTTACTGCTCTCTACAGCTCCCTGAAAGGAGGCTGAAGGGAGCTGAGTGTCAGCCGTCAGCCTCTTAAGTAACTAAGGTTAGAACTAGAGAAAATAAGGAAATTCAGAGGAATTTGCACCAAGGGACATTTAGACTGATGTTAGGAAGCATTTATTCACTTAGGGAGTAATCAGGTGTTGGAAGGGGCTGGCCAGGGAGGTGATCCTTGGAGGTATTTAAAAACTGTGTAGATCAGGCACTTTGAGATTTAATTTGTTTTGGTTTGGTTTGGTTTGGTTTTGTTTGTTTGTTTTTTACAGGGGTGTGGGCTGTTGGTAGTGGTGATCTTGGGGACATCTTTTCCAACCATGAATATTCTGTTATGGGGTGACAGGTGACACATTCTACACATGATTGTGTAGGATTAGGAATTAGATTTAACTATAGGAATGACTAATTATTCTAGTGCTTAAAAGCAGAGTCGTTTTTAAAAGAGTGAGGATATTTAAGAGGTTAAATTCCTAAGGCTTTAAAAGCTTTTGAATGTTTTATCTCAAGGACATTTAAGGAAGGCATACACAAAACCTCAAAATAAATTCATGGTTAAATACTACTCTGATAAAGCATAAAAATCAAAGCACATGCTAAGTGTTTAATTTTTTAATAGACAGTAGTACTTTGATATAGAAAATTCACTTTATTTAAACAAGCAATCCTAGCAATCCTGGCGTTTAGACTGATGTGAGAGATAGGGATAATGACAAATTTTTGAGGACATATTCCCAAAGTCTGAATGAAAACAGTGAATGAGATTGCTTTTAATTATTAATGTAAATAAAATTTTTACACCTTTTTTTTTTTTTTTTTTTTTTCCGATTAGCATTCACCAGAATCTGCCTAAGAGCTCTAAGACATTAAAAAACTTAAGAAGGAAGGGAAGGCAGAGGTTGAAATGGTAGCACTTACATTGGAAAGAATTCAGAAATAATGCCAGAAATGTCTATCAAAAGCAAAGTGAAAATGAAGCAGTTCAATTTTGACTTCCTTAGTAAGAAAGCAGGATTATTTTTTGTAATATTAGTAATAATTCTAGGAAAACATTGTACCTTCATATGGCATACTGCCTGTTTTAACTTGGGATATGGAAGGAGAATATAAGAACTGAAAACAAGTTTTAAAAGTTATTTAAATTTCTCATTAAAACATCATGCAAAAAGACTAAATGTTTGGCTTCTGTGGAAGTGAATGGAAATGTTAGGTAAAGATATATATGGGACATAGGCCCAGAGTTTCCAGTGATGTTATCCCCATAAATTCTGTACATAGTGGTTGTGGTAGATGAAGGCTACTTGTAAGGCACCTTACCATCTCAATGAATATTTGGCTAATGCATTGAATTATATAAAACTTGGAATTCATTTATGTGTGCTTTCTCTGAATGTAGGACTAGATGGAATGGACAGTTTTCTTCTTAAATGACTGAAGCTCCATGGGAACTGTAGGCTAAATGGTTTAGCATGTTGAGGGAAGAGTTTTTGTTTGATGTTCCTGAATTGCTTTTTTTTTTTTTTTTTAAATAACAGTTTAAGCTATATCTGTCATGTTCACTTGTTTTCAAGAGCAAACATGGAATTCAGGAAGAGAAAATACCATTATGAGAAGGGTGATCCTTTAATATTCATTGTGTATAATAACCTAAAATACAAAAAAAGTCTCAAAAATGACAATTAGTACAGAGGCTCAGGTATGACTGCATTTTGTCCCCACAGGACCCTGCACTGTTTGCTATGATGGATGGGTAAAGCCCTTGGAAATTAAGCAGCATATAAAGAACAAGGGGGTTAATTTTGGAAATCTGACCTGTGCTAATAATTTTAAAACTATACCAGCAGAACTGCACGGATGCCAAACAGCAGTTGCACAAGCAACACAAGTTTTGCTATGTCCTAGTTTTTGACTCTTTTATTTTCCTAAGGGTGGTTTTAAAAAGTGAATTTGGGGTTTTATACCTTCAAGTGGTACTTCCTATGAAATGTGAAGACATTAAAAATCAGAGTTCTGAGTAACTAGATTCATCCCATGGATGGCATAAGTTACATGCCACTTCCAAGCTACAGGGCTGTAATTGTATTGTCATTCAGAAAAAAACCCCCAGAAAATGAGCAAGAGAAAGAAAAACAGAGGCTTCACTTTCATTTTAGTAAGCAAACTGTTTTTCCAGTTTTGTTAGGGATCTGAAGTAGAAAGGAAATTGAGTAACAGCTCTCCAATAATTACCTTTTTTTTTAACCTAAGGCATTAGTGGAAGACTATTTATCTTGTTTTGAAAAGAAATAAATTAATTTCTAATGTGTGTGAGCTAAATTTTACCATGGTTGATGGCTATACGTTTATTTTGGTATAAATCTCTACGCTAAGCGGAATTTTTTAACTTTTCCCAGAACGGTTGTTACTATCATGATTCACTGCAACTCCAGTCTATAAAACCAAATACCCTCCCCTTTTTCTTTTAGTTCCAGAAATGGAACAGAATGCTTCATGGATTTTGAAAAAGGAGATTTCTAATTACTTGCCAGAAGCATTTCTTCTTTTGGATCAACAGCAGATTCATAAATTACTATTGTGATTAAAATTAAAATTAAAAGTTGTGTGCAAAAGTGATTCCCTGAATAATTACAATTGATTGGTTGAATTTATCAAAGCGATTTAGCCAGTTTTGAATGGTTTATGATGAACTCTTTCATTAATTCTGACTGTAATATTGCTGCTATAACAAAACTTTTCAGGTTTTATATTGGTGTTTTATAGATTTAAAAGGTTCACAAAAAGTATAAACACTTGGATATATTTCAGAATAAAGGCTGCTAGGAGATCTTCTGCTGAAAAAGTTGCCTTTTATATCTGAAAACACGAAGAGGAAAAAACTGCTTTAAAACAAACCTCATAATCCCCCAATGAATACTTTATTTCAAACAATGTTGTCAGATGTTTGGCGATTCTGCATTATGCAGACTTCCAATTAATTTTAAATCTATTAAATTCACTGGTAAAATAAAGGCAATATTTAATGTTGAATTTCCCAACATTTATTTTTATAGGTCTAAATCATCTTTAACACCAAGGGATTATTTTTGTTGTAAATATAATACTTGGGGATTGGGGATTAGTTACTATAAAACCAGTCCCAGTGAGATTTTCTGGTAGTGCTTGGGAGCTGCAATCTGCTTTGAAGTGTGACTGACTGCTGCACACAGTCGTCTGACCAGGCTGGCTATTTATGAGTGCATGTTAAATTTAATGACTTCAAAGAACTGTCTTGTCAGACAAATCCAGTTTATCTGACAGTCGGACTCTGTGCTGCCCTGCAGGGAATTTTTGCCTTTAGAGCACGGAATGTGGCACTGCAAATAGCCTCGGGTGGATCCAGCTTTTGTTTTTAGCAACCAAAATCCTTCCTGTATGTAGTTATAAAAATGGGGTCGAGCTTTGCCCTCCTAGTTGTGACTGTTTGCTTGAAACCTTAGTAGAAATGGAAGTCACCGTTAAATCTAAAAGCAACACAGATATAAATGGACACACAGTGTATTTGAAGCCTTGGCTGGCTGTGCCCATATCCCACAGGCGGGTGGACTTCAATGCCACTTTTGTATAAAATGTTTCCATTTACTTTAGAGTAAGCAGTAAAAATCCAATGCTGCCTTCCTTGTGGTGAATTTAAAAAATAGTGTTAATGGTGCAAAAATTGTTGTCGAATTTCTTGCATTGGCAAACTAGTTGCTGGGGAAAAAAAAAAAAAAAGGCTGGATGCCATTTGTGTCATTCATTATGTCAGTCTTCAGAAAGAGAAAGCCTGTTTCAACTGAGTGGAGATTTTGGTTATAGTTTTTCTTTTTTGCCTTTTCTAAGGCGATTCTCATTGCCTTAAAGAATGTCACACCTGTCAGAAGGGTATTAGACTCTCCTCCTCTCTGCTGTTGGCTCTGTTTCAGTGTTTTTAAATGCTAAAGTTGATGAGAGCTTGTTTGATCCCCAGTTTGTTTGCCAGTGTTTACCCACACTATTGCTATGCATACTGTAGACCAGTAGACTGGTTTTATTTAGCACCTACTTTTTATTTCCAGCATTGTACTAACTGATAAAGAAAAAACCCATCTCTCCAGATGCTTTGTGGGTCTTTGGTGTGTTGTGGTTTTTGTGGTGGGTGTTTTTTGCTGTTGGGTTTTTTTGTTTGGTTGGTTTTTTAGGTACCTGTTAAAAACACTGTATTGCTCAGGCCTGGCAGTAATCTGTCTTTTTTTATATATATAAAGAGCTATGAAAAATATTACTATGCCAAGAGGATCTTTTGGAAATGGAGGCCTAAAGGGTATTGTTTTGCCTGGGTTTGGTTTGGTTTTTGTTGTTTGTTGTTTTTTTTTTTAATTATTATTATTTATTTAGTTTATTTTTTTATTTTTTTGTTTGTTTGTTTTCATTTTTGTTTTTTTAAAGACTGAACTATTTAAGGAAGAGAAGGAACAAGGAAGTATTTTCAATTTTAGATGCTTGTTAACATTTGTTTTTATAGGCCTAAAATATTTTTTTTTCATTACTGCAGCTGAATGGCTATAGCAGTTTCACAAGACTTTGAAAAAAAAGTTTAAAGCTCTTGCAAAATTTTTAAAATTATGGAGTACACGTAGAAATAATTTGAAATCTAGAATATTTTAGAGGAATATTTTAAAGTTCTTTTGAAAGTTATTTATAGCATAGAATGGGGCTTGTTGGTGGATGACCTTGAGTGCAATATGCTTAAAGTTCTCTTCTTTTTTACAGAAAGATCCAGATTACCTGAAGCTCTGGTTGGATAGTTTTGTTTCTAGCTATGAACAGTTTCTGGATGTGGACTTCGAGAAGCTGCCAACTAGGTATGTAGAATTACAGAACTGTTCATCTTTGTTTGGTATCTGAAACAGACCTGGCTTTAAGCCCAGTCTTGTTCAACGGCAGCACTGCCTTTAAACAAAAGACAGTTTTTTAGTTGTTGAGTGGCACTCCCATTCTTCCAAGGATCAAGTTGGGTTGGGAATGATTAATCTTGGCAAACAATGGTATTTGCATTATATCAGGAGATGGCGTGAGTATTCATTCACAGGTTCTTGCCTGTAGAAATATAGTCATTATTCCTTGTGAATTTCTTGAGTATTCAGTAAAAGTTTTTATAAGATTTTTATACCTTCGCTAAAAACCTTTTAATAATCAAAAAATGCACAAATTATAGACTTGGAAGTGCTTTCTTTGTTTGCATCTCTGCAAACTTTAGTTCAGAGCAAGAGTATTGTTGACTTCACTCATGTTGCTAACTCAAGTTCTCAGATGTAATCATGAGGTGGTATTGAATTCCATATTTTGTATTTTGAATCTCTCTTTTGTGTTCTAAGGATTGTGTTTTTAACACTAAGTTTGCAAATTAGGAGTAGAAACTTAGCCACTGGATGGATTTTCTTGCTTTTGAGATGCTTGCATGAACCAAGGGTTTTAAGAAAAAAAACAAATGTTGCTCAGAAATAATGAGAACTGGTGTCAGCATTGTACCTGATGTTGCTACTGGTGTTTGAATGCAAAGAATGGCTCTCCCTGCATGATGGCTGCAGTCCAAACCTTGTTTAAATCTATGGAAATTCTTTAATGGGCTTTGGATCAGATCCTGTTTGAAGTGTAAGCAATAGCCTCTACAGTTACAAGGAAATGAATGCAGCAACTGTATCTCAGTAGGTAAAAAAATGACCTTGTTGCTTTTTGTATTAAAACTTTCCTCGTTATGGCTCTGTGAATGCAAAATAGTTCAATAACCAAGACATTCAAATGTGCTATTTCAGAAGATCTGTTTTCTGTGCAGTGTTAACAATTCATCCTCATGTGCTTAGTTAAGGAAAAAAAATTATCCTTTGACACAAGTTATTTTCAACACACTATTGAATACTGAAACCTGAACAGTGCAAAGGAAGAATGTCTTGGGACTTTGGGGGTTTTGAGTGTGTTCTGGTTTATGTGTGTTCGTGGTTTTTGGGTCTGGGTTATTTTTACTGCAACATAGCAAAAGATGAAAAATAAACATAAATCATAGAATCACGAAGCTCAGTTGTGCAGACCAACAGCATCATCTTCATTGTGGTAAATGATGGCTTTGTGAGCACAAACCCACCATTTTTCTGATATTACCAATCTAGTCTGACTAGGATTACCAATTTAGTCTGGAAGAATAGGCCTATGTGGATTTAGGCTCATCTGTGTACAGATGTAGAGAAAACATATCAAAACAACATAGAGATGAAGACAGGACATTGCTGTGCTTTGACGGCTGGATTAAAAATTACACTGTTTGAGAAGAGATATTAGAATTAGAAGACATTATTGACCAGTTGCAGTTTCTGCTCTTATTTGCATTTGTGAAATAATCAGACATGTGCAAAATGGCATATTTCTGAGGTTTGTCAGTTTATATTATAGGCATTTGCATTGTGGAACTGATACTACTGAGCCTGCAAAAAAGAACAAAAATGCTGAGGAGCTATCTAAAAAAAGAAACAGTGGATTTTTTTTTTTCCCCCCCTTATATAAACCTTGGTATGCTTTACTGCTGTATGCCTGAAAGACCTTGTGTACAGAAAGGCAAATGCCAGGAAATAAAGAGAAACTGTGCAGTGAGAAGAAAACCTGTACAGATTGTAGCACCAGTTAAGAAATGTAATTGTTAGTGTTTTGTGTGTGTTTGTTTGGTTTTTTTTCCTGGAAAGAATGACAGTTATTTGGCACTGTGACTTACTGATGTAACTGGCAAGAGTATTTATTCTGCAAATGAAAATATATAACTTCCTGAAATCTGCTTTGTACATCTGAGAGATGCTGTATAGTGCAGAATTAGGAAATCTCAAAATATGGAGGGGGAGTGTATCCAGTCATATGATTTCCCTACTGTGTAATTAGAGCTTATACAGTTACAAAGCTAATAGAGCTACAGTTCTACCTCCATCTTCGTGCATCTACCATATATTTTTACCTGAAATTGTTCAATAATGATGTTTTCAATTATTTTACTGCAATGGTGAAAACAGGAGTGCTGATGATGTTAAGCATTGAGCGCAAAGGATTAGTGCACCTGTCCTTTCCCTAAAAACATGTTTCTCTCATATGTGACACGTGATATTTAAGTTTATTGTGGAAAGGATAAAACCAGTTGGTAGGAGGTTTTTTCTTTCCACTGAAAGAGAGAAATTGTAATTTTGTTTAGTATTTCTAGAAACAACTAAGGCCTCTCCACAGCGTTGTCATACTCTTTTCCTGCTTTTGGTTTGGTTGACCTCAAGCAAAGGAACTTAAAGGACACTCATGTAAAGTACCACAGAATGTGTATTTTCTTAACTTAGCAACTTCAAAGCCACATAAAAATGATGCAGGAATCGTGACAGAAATGCTGTCACATGGTTTCATGGTTGTTGAAATGTAAAGCCTGGTTTTTTTATAGCACTCTCTTCCAGAGTGTGAAGCAGTGGCACAGGAGATGTTGAAAATCCCAGTGTGTGAGTTGAGCTGTAATAAGTGAATACAATTTGGAGACTACTTTTACATCCTTTCAGTCACCTGAGATGGCATTAACAATTATTATTACTAATTACAATGTTCCAGTACCTAAAGGGGGGCTACAAAGAAGATGGAGACTCCCTGTTTTCAAGGAGTCACATGGACAAGACAAGGGGCAATGGGCACAAGCTGCTTCTGGGGAGATTCTGATAGAGCACAAGAAGGAAATTTTTTACTATGAGGTCAGTCAGACATTGGAATGGTCTCCCAGGGGAAGTGGTGGATTCCCCCATGCTGGAAGGATTGAAGTCTCAGCTTGATGGTGTGCTGGGACATATATTAACAATATTAGAAGGGTTGGACAGAATGATCCTTGAGGTCCCCTCCAATCTCACATTCTATGATTTTATGATTCAGTTCTTATTGTGGCATAACCATGTTAACATAATGCAAGAAAACTGTAAATAAAGACAGCCCAAATGTATCAAGGCCTTCCTCATATTTTTGAGGAAGGGTACCAGCAGAGAAATAAGAATGTCAGTTAGATTATGTGTTTGGAGATTTTTTGCTTCCTTTTGGAATGCTTAGTTTATACATCTAGTCTGGTTGTGAAAAATTGGTACTACATGTCCACAAATTTAACTTTTGATTTTTGAGGTGATATAGCAGTAATTTTCTCTGGACTGAAAGAAAGTTTGATGATTTATAAATGTTTATATATCTTCATATGCTCTGTGGCATACCCAGTCTGAGAAATCCTGATTAGTATACTGTGTGCCAGTCTTATATAAAGCAGTAAATTCTCATGGGTTGTGCAGTATCACAGACAGGCATCTGCTGCAGAGAAAACCTTCTTTGGGATGTGACACATAAAGAGTGTGCTGTTTGCTTTTTTGTAAAGCATTTTATGATCTTACTGAAAATGACTTGTTGGTTATTTTAGGGAATTTACTTCTGGATATATGATTTCAGCTGCCAAGAATTACAGTCTTCCTAATACAGAGATGGTGAATTTTCAGATCATGAGCCACACTTAAAGTCCCAGAGGGTGTGGATCTGCTGTCATCTTGAGGGGTGAAGCTGCTATCCCAGCTTTCTTGGCAGCTGTCAGGGAAAAAAGCAGTTGCTGTCGCTTTTGTGGTTAGTGCCTTTATCAGTGTAGAGCCAAGTGCTATAAAATTTTTGTTAAAAATTTTTGAACCCCTAGAAATACTGAATCCCAGGATCTAAAAAACAAATTGTGCAATGCTGTGAAGAGGTGAGGGAATAAACAATATTTGGTCCTCTGTATACATACAGGTAACACCAGTTGTCTAGGACATGGGAGCTTGTCACTTTTATCTCTCTTGTTTTTTTACTAAATTGGGTCTCAGTTTTTCCCTTCTATATAGGCTTACTTTTCAACTTCAGAAGGCAAACAATGTGCTGCTCCCAGGTTCCCTTCCTTAATCAGTATCATAATTCTTAGTGTCAGTCCTTGCATTTCTTGACACTTTAATGCTTATTCTTACACAGATGTATGTAGCAAATTTTGTATTAGTGAGGTTTTGAGCTAGCTGAATTTTCTGTTTGTTGTGATTTCCCTCTGGCTTTGGTCATGTTGAAGGCTTTTGTAAGCTGTAAGGCTCTTGCTTGTGTCTTCCTGTGTAGAGTTTCTAGACAATGTGTCAGGGTAAACAGCTGAGACCAAAGGCAAACTGCTTTTAGCAACAGTGGATAAACAGCCTTTATCCCAGGCAATGTTCTAACACATTTATGTATTTTACAGTGTTGCTGAAATGGATATGGCTATTCCTAGAACATTGGCTTAGCTGTTTCTTTTGTTTGTGATGATATTATTATTATTATTATTATTATTATTTTCTTCCTCAGTGATATGTTTCCAAGAATGTTTTGGTTTAGCAAAATCAATAGGCAATAGTATCTAAAGTTCTTCAGGGCCATGTCTGGTCTGGTAGAGCTGTTACATTTAACACCAACATAACAGTCTTTGTCTCCTAAAAATAATAGTGTAACAGAAAAGAACTATTTACTTGGGTTAATGATATCCAGAAAGTAATGAGGATGGGTCAGCTTTTCATGCAAAATCAATGTATTGAGTCAGGTGGATTTTTGAGAGCTCCCTTTCCTGTACATTCAGAGCCAGATCTTCAAGTTTTTCTTTGTTTAATCTTGCTGTGAACAACTTTTTTTATGTATTGAATCTTATTTTGTATGGCTGTTTGTAATTCATGCAAGAAAGGTTTACCGTGGATGAATACCAAGTGAGGTTCAATAACTATTTAATACTGGCGTCTTATTTGGACACTTCTAACCTTCAGCAGAAAGTTGAAAATGTCCCATTCATGTTCATCATGTTTCTTTCCACTGTGGCTGTCCCTTTCCTTCTTCAGGGATTCCACATGCCAGCCCTTTTCCTACTGAAGATCATGTCATTTCTCTGTGGCAGTTTGTCCCGGATGGGACAAGAGAGCAGATGAGATTTATATGCATAAAACAATTTATTGTAAATAACAAAGGATTTAAAAGCTAGGCTAAAAAGTTATAAATTGGATTATGTGAGTGTGAGGATGCTAGGGTAGCAGAACAAGGTGTTCTGTGCAAGGTGTGAAAATCCTTAGTAAAATGTCACTTGCATGCTTCACTGGTTTGTGTGTGGATTTTCTCTTTAGGGTGGATGACGTTCCTCCAGGAATATCCCTGCTTCCTGATAACATTCTTCAGGTCCTCAGGCTCCAGCTGCTACAATGTGTCCAGAAAATGTCAGATGGCCTGGAAGAGCAGCAGCAGGCTCTGTCACTTTTACTTGTGAAATTTTTTATCATCCTTTGCAGGTATTTCTTCTGATTATTACCTCAGCAAGGCTATTGTTTTGTTTAAGGAATCTTCATGCAGCCTATAAATATGGAGTTAATATCACAAATAATGTGATTTTACTCTTTCCAGAAAAAAAAAGAGAGGTAGCACTTCTTACAATCTTCAAAATAAAGGAAGAGGAAATAAGAGAGAGAAGGGAGCAATGCAGTCATCTTAGCAATAATATTTGCCATGAGAATTGGAATCGAAGGGGATTAGATACTAAATACCTTGTAATTATGTAAGAAATATCTATGGGAATTCAAGACACAGTGTAGCTGATATAAGAAATAATTTTAAAGGAAAGGGCCCAATCTAACAAGTGTTGGCTATGAAATAACTCAGGCCAGAGAAGTGTAAAGAAAGAACAGTTTCACATTGTTTACAGATATCTAATTCCCTGAACAGCTTAGGAAAATTACTTCATACACTATTAGTGTAACTGGCTTCCTTCTGAAACTTACCTGTATTTTGTAACTCTGTTGAAGCAGAAAAATATAGGGAATCTATTATAATCTAAAAATATAATAGGGAATCTAGCAGTGGTGGAGGGTTTGGGGGTTTTATTTTGTCATTTGGTGCTCCTTACCCTTCAAACAATACAAAGGTTTGCAGGGCAGTATTTCAGTGTCCCGAAATAGTGAATATAAGCTGAGTAGGTGGTGGTAATGTGTTTCTGAATTATAAACTGTTGCCAATCTTATTTGATGGCTCGAAAGTTCTCCTTATGTCATCACTTCAGTATCTGTTTTTTGTTACTTGTCCTCAAGACTGAGCAATAATATGCATGCTATTTCATTGTTGCTGATGATTTCTTTATGTTCTTTAGATATTTATTTTCTTTGTGAGAATTTAAAGTAGGTAACAAACATTACCTCAAATCATTTAAAGTTTTAGAAAGTGTATGTGCTAGTAATGTGGGAGAAGTGGGGGTTATCTTTGTTATCAGATGCCATTTCTGACCTTTCTATTTAGACTGTCCTGGGAATCTTCTTAACCTTGAAACCCCAAATTCCAGAGAAAATTTGCCTTACAGCAAAGCGACTTGGATTTTTCTTTTACTTCCTGTGAAAAGAAAACATGTGAGCTTGTTGCTGTGACAGAAATAAACTTTTGAGTACATGCAGTCTTTTGGAGAGTATTTTTGAAATGCTGATACACTTTTGTATGATTACAGACAGAATACTAAAATAGACATTGTTTGAGCTATCCTCCAGTGGTACACCGTGTACATTTCTGTGGTTTTTATGTTGTCTTCATAGAAATTTGGCTAATGTGGAGGAGATTGGGATGTGTTCATACATTAACCATGTTATCACCATGACTACGTTATACATTCAACAGGTATGTGGTTAACAATTCCCATCTGTTATTTTTGCCATTTGATACTTCCTGCTTATGTTACCTGCTTTGTCAGTAATAGTGTCGTGCAGGGAAAAAATTGTGAGGTCAGGCCTGTTCTGGAGCAGATAAAAATTAATTTTCAACTTCTAGAATTCTTCTGACCATGGCTTCCTATTTTTTCCTCAGTTAAAAAGCAAAACAAAAGAAAAAGAAGTTGCAGATCAAACCCCCATAGAAGAGTTTGTGAGACATGCACTGGCTTTTTGTGAAAGTCTCTACGATCCGTATCGAAACTGGAGGCAGAGAATTGCAGGGTATGTGTGAACTGGGACAGCATTATAAATAGTATGGTTTATAGTAACTTCAGATAAGCAATATTTAAGGTTTCTGTCAGAAATACTGTTGCCTGATGTCAATCAAAAATAATAAGTAGCTATATGTGTATCCCTCTCGTGTTGCATTTTACAACTGTTAGAATTTATAGCCTTTAGCACTTGATTTTATACTGTGCTTTAGCTTTTGTTCCCCCCCAAAGACAGACTTTTGAGAATAACATTAATGAAATAGTTGTTGTATCAAAACAGTTATGAAGCAGGTATGCTTAAAACTGAGCTGCATTGCCACTGAAGTTGTAGGAATACTGATATATCCTGTTCCCTCTCGTAGAAACCTGAGTTGTGAGGCTGTTTGAAATGCAGGAAGAGTGGAGAGCCAGGAAATGGACTTCCCAAGAAGCTTAGTTTCTGTCATTCTAGGCACAGGCCTTGTTCTTTGAAGCAGCTTGTGATTCCACTTCTGCTGTAGCTGGCTTTTATGAGACCTCCTGTAATTTTCTATGAGCTCTTTTCATGTATATTTTACCCTTATTAGCTCCAAATTAATTACCATAATATTAAATGCACACAGTCTTATACAATAAATGTGGTTCTCTCCTGTGTGTACAAGAACTGAAGTTGTTTGCTGCTGTAATTCTGAGCAGCTTTTCCTTTAGGTCCTCAATTTTATTTGCACCAGGACCATTTTGTCATGTATCAAATACTGACCCTATGCATGCAAATAACTAAAAGCACAGAGAGATTGCATCTTGTGTTCCATAGTCTTGTCAAACCTCAGGTCCATTATCACAGAATGTTTTGAATTGGAAGGGTAGAATTCTCAGTAACAGCTTAAACCATTGTGCCCAAAATTTTAAGGAGCATATGGAGATCCCAACCTCCAGTAATTTCGTGCTAAAGTCCCCTTTTCTGCAGCAGAGCATGATACCAGTTCTCCCATGTGACCTGCCAGTGTACTGCTAAGCTGTTTTCAGATTTACTGTAGCTAATGGCAGCACTTCTCATGGTATCTTAGGTGGAGTATAAGTACTCAAAATCAGTGAATTTACAACCAGGAAAGGTGCAGAATTTGGCAATGAATATAATCACAGCACAGAAAAGTGTTACGCTTTCTGGAACTGCGTATAATTTAAATACCTTTTTAAAATTATGATGTTTTTACTGGCAGTCTGGAAGTTAAAACAAATTTAAGACTACATAAAGAGATGTTTGTTTGTAACTGTCTTGCTCCTTTCCAAAACTGGCTTATTTTTCTATACTGGTTGAACAAGCCAAAACGGAATGGGGTAGGCTGACCTGGCAGAACTGAGCAAGAGTATTTCGAAGGCCACAGTATAGATATGTTGCATCTTTGAAAAGAAGTTGATTGGTGCATCAGTAGAATTATATTAGTTTAATTTGATGGTTCTCCACCCAGTGAAGTCATGGTAATGTTTTGTGCCCATTTCAAATTGCATAAAGAAATCTGGCAGTCTCGATTGCGGCTTAATTACAGTAAACAAGGACTAAATGATTTGGTCTTTTTTTGTGTGTTTTAATTTAAACTAAACCATGTTATAAAAAATTAAGGTATTACTTACAGAACAGAAAGTACAAGATTAGCTGTGATTGCATTTTTGGGGGGGGATGAAATACTCCCTTTTTTTTTTCATCCTAGAGGCAAATACAACTTCTGATTTTATTTTTTTCTTTTCTGCTAAGAAGCCATATGCTAGGAAATCGGTGATAAACAAAGGTATATGTAATTTCTTTGGTGTGCCTTTTTTAATGTAATTGCAGACGTTTCCTTAGTGCAGTTGAAAAGAGCAGACAGAAGTACAAACCAGCTTCCCTCACTGTTGAGTTTGTCCCTTTCTTCTACCGTAAGTATTATCAACACTATGTTAAAAATAGTCAGCTGGGGAGGACAAGTTCCTTTCCTCTAAGAATGTCTGATGAATGTAAAAGCCTCTTACTTGCTTTCTCAGGCTGAATGAAGTGGGTTGCTTTGTTTGCTTGCTTTTTGCTCTGAGCATCACCATCTTGCCATTCTTACTCATCTTTGAAAACCTGGATTTTTTCAAGCTCTCAGTGCCTAGCATGGTTTAATATGGTTGGTTCTGTGAACTGCCAACTTTCCCATTAATTGGGGTACAATTATAGTGATTGCACTGAAGTTCTCTGTAGCAACTGTGAGGATAACTCAAAAGGGAAAAATAATCTTTGGAATGTGTTAATGTGTTTTTGTCTCTTAATATAAATTAACAGCTAGAAAGAAGGAAACTGGGCTGTCCATCTAGCAAGTGCTCCTTGTACTGCATTTTGGGAAAGTGCTCTGTTTTATCTCTGGTTAAGTCATTAAATATCATGATGGCTACTTTGGAATTCCTGTGTTCTTACCATTACAGATTAGTTATGTGGAAAAAAAGGACTTATCTGGCCATGTTTCATACTTAAATCTTGGAAATGTGGAATATCCAGCTAGTTTGCCAGTTTAGCACACCAAAGTGGTTCACTCTGGTGTCACCAAATACCCCCTACCCTTCCAGTACATTCCTGCTGCTCCCATTCTGTTGGTATAAGTGAAATCAGCCCTTTTTGCACGTATTCATTAACACAGCTTTAATTGAACATAAAAAAGGAAGGTTTTGTTCCTAGATTGGTAGCATATATCAATTTGATTTCTCTAGGTTTGAGTCACATAGTCCTCCTGTTCCTTGAGATTCCCTCTCTGTGTGTGTAAACTAGGTTATTTGCAAAAAAGACAAAAAAGCTGATACCAGTAATATGCCACTGTCATTGTGCCAGAGCACTGGAAACCCACTATAAAGGCCACCTCTGAGGAGTGTCACTTGGAAGTTCTCTTCTCCCCCTGGTTACTCCTAAATCCCTTAAATATTATATACTGTGGCTGAGCTACAAGCCTGCTAGTTAGCTGGCAGATACTCATCTGCTGGTTGGCCAGCTGGTAGGAAAGACAGAACAAGGAATTGCTGAGCATGTGCTTTAGATGTTCTGCCATGGCAGCACTAATTTGAGGCTTTTTTTGTCTATTCAAACTAATGATTTATTCACTATTTGCCAGATATTGCTCTTTTGAATTTGTCTGAGGTTGCCCCAAAGACTCAGAGGTTATAAATCAAGGGAGTCATAGGACTAGCAGACTAACAGTGTGATCACCCTCTAAGCCTTGTTTCTATGAAGACCAGATTTTAAAAATAGCTGTGCAATTTTATTGTAAAGCAGCCTTTTACCTTCTGTATATAGTCAGAAAACTTACTGGCCAATAATTGGTAATTTTCTTAAAGGTTTAGTATTATTATTATTTTTATTGAATTCTTGCATGTTCAATTTCTCTTTTTTGTTTAAAATCTCAGTTTTTACAAGCCCATGTCATTATGAATTCTATCTTATAAAGTTATTGGAAGTTTTATGATGGTTAATTTCTAATAACATAATCATTTATAGTTTGTTGCAGTTACTTTGAGTCTAGTGTTACTGCTATAGCAGCAGTAGCCAGGTTTTATCTATTGCTAAGAACATTTCCTGAGGCTGTTTATAACTAATTTATATCAGATACACTATTAAAAGACATGCAGGATAATTGTCTTTAAGGACACTACTGCTAGAAAGGTTACAGACCCACACAGGTGGGCTTTAAAAGTTTGGCTTTTAAAGGAATCAAGCTCAGGGGCTCTTTTCTGAGCTACCTGCACTACATATGATACTAGATTTCTGTGTTAATACTGCTTTAACCTTTGTTCTGCTTGCTTGTGTGTTGGCATGTCCTTCTGTTGCTCACTAGTATGGATAAATTTGGCTCATTTTATATTATGGATCAGATTAACAGTTGTTGTATGCCTATAATTCTGTCGGCTTGCATGAAATGTTTTGTGCAAGCCAAAGGTCTGGCCTTGTGAATTCCTGATAAATGTAGTCATGTTGTGTTACTTTGATAATGCTAGAAGTGATGTCTTTTTGTTTGATTTATGTAAAAGCAAATGGATATTATGTAGTTGATTTTTTTCTTATTTAAATTTGCATGATTACAGGAGTAGGGGAAGCTTTTTTTATTTTGTTTGGTGTTTTTATTTGAGAGGAAAAACTTTGTATAATTTACAAAAAAGGTAATACTTCTCCATTTTATTTACTCCAATCAGAATGCTTTCAAGAAAGTGAACATCTCAAGGAAAGCCTAAAATGTTGCCTCATACATCTCTTTGGAGCTATTGTGGCTGGTGGTCAGGTAAGGAAGGATCTTCTAAACTCTTTCCAGCTGCTGAAGCCTCCCAAAACGTGTGCATTATTTAAGGCTTATATATATTCTGTAACTCATTAATGAGAATAATTTATTATTGACTGTGAATTGTTTGTCTTATGAAGTTTGGGGTCATTCTGTGCAATAGTATTGAAGTGCTAGAAGTTGGGTCTTGCTTTCAAGTAAAAGTAGAAATTTGCTGCTTAAAATAACTGCACTTTGTAGGAACTTAGAGTAATATTTTCATACCATAAAGAAAAAAATGGGGTAACTAGGTTAGGAGTTTCCACTTGAAAAGCTGTAAGTTTTATACCAACACATGAAATTTTCATAAGAAAGTTATTTCAGTGAGAGGCACAGTTACAGCTTGGAAGCTGTTTAAAAACTTGGAAAGAAAGGGAAGAAATAGAGGATCTTCATCAGCAGCAAAGGCAACATCCAGTCTCTGGGCTGACTTCTGTAATATGCTACTTAGTCTGGTCACAAGCAAATAGATACTTCTGATAATCCAAAAGAGACAGTGTTTTAAAATGTTGTTGGGGAGCAGCAAAGCCAGGCACTGCTCCCCCAGGGAGGCCAGACTGAGACTGAGCATGATGACAGCCTAATGATTTAAAATGAAAATTTAAGTGAAGGTTTATCTAGAATTAGCAGTTTATCAAGGCTACCTTACAAGAATTTTATAACATGCATTTAAATAACATTTCCATCTCCCTATAAGTGTTTTTTTTTAGAAGAAGGAAGCTTAGTTAAGTGAATAAAATGGGCTACACTTCATCTGTAGCCATCAATATAATTCAGCTAGACTGTTTCATATTTATTTAAAAATTACAGGGCATTAACTGAGATAATAACCTGTGTTGCCTGATTTAGATAATTTAGACTGCTGGTTTGAAGAGGTTTGATTTTATTTATTTATTATTATTTCCTTTATCACTTCACTTTGCTTTCAGAGAAATGCTCTTCAAGCAGTATCTCCTGCCACCATGGAAGTCTTGATGCGTGTTTTAGCGGACTGTGACAACTGGGATGACAGGAATCCTGAGGAAGTGAGCAGGAAGGCAGAGCTGACTCTGAAGTGCTTGACAGAAGTTGTCCATATCCTTCTAACCAGCAGCTCTGACCAGCGGCAAGTGGAGACGAGTACAATATTGGAGAATTATTTCAAATTGCTTAATTCAGACTGCTCAGCTTTACCTCATCCAAGGCAATGCAGGCAGTGGGAGAGCAGGTTCATAGCTCTGCAGATCCAAATGCTGAGTGAGTACCCAATTGTGCAACACCTTTAAATATCTCTTGGTAATAATTCCAAAGCAAGCAATGATAGCTCATGTAATGGAATGTTCTACCAAATAATATTCACTTGGTAAGCAATTGAAAAATTTCAAACATCTCTTCACTGACATTACGTGAATTCTTGTTTAATGATTCACTACAAAAAGAACCAGAAGAAACTATATTGGATAGCTACCATTTAACCAGAATGTCAAGGTTCATGGACTGCCAGTCTCTTTTAAAAAAAACCCCACAACATTTGCTAGGTAGCTTCTCATCAGCACCTTAATATTTGCAGAATAGGATGGGTCTGTAATAAAATATCCATGTGGTAGCTGTTTTGTGATAGTTTGCTTTTCAAATGACATTGTTGTTAAACACTGGCCAAAAGTGGTTTGAAATGGTTGGGTTTAAGTTATTCTTATTGAGTAAGAATTCAGGATTTGGAATTTTTTCCACTTTGGTGTTCAGAATGGGAAATAGAAATAAAGGTATTTATTTTCACAAACTTCCAAGAAAACTTAAGAATAGTACTGAGACAATGAAGAATGCTCACAGATTAAGGGTAGTGTAGAATGCAGACTTACTGCTTGATGAGGAAGCAAGTTTTTCTGTGCTTTAAATAAAAGCCTTGCTGCTTAGGTACTCACAAACATCTGTGACTTTAAACAGCCCAAAAGCAATCAAAGATATTTAGTAGCTAAATTTTTCTCTAGATACAGTAGGTTACATGATAATTTTTACAGCATCAAAGTGTTCAGCTTTTGGCCTAATGCTTTGTGCTTAAAATGGACATAATTCTTGATCAGAGGATTCACAGCATATACTTTGTTGTATAGTTATTTTCTCATGCTTACTATGGAATATGCAGAAAAAATGCTCGATGGATTTGGGAAGTGTTTCATCTTTGATGCCAGTTCTGTTTTAATTTTGCAGATACCATCACAGCCATGTTAGACTGCACAGATAGGCCTGTTCTGCAGGCAATTTTCCTTAACAGTAACTGCTTTGAGCATCTCATTCGACTGTTGCAGAACTGCAAGGTAAGCTTTCCCTTACCAGCATATTTTTAACAAAACCTCTCTTGTAATATTGCAGGTGTAATTTATATCTTCCTTCTGAATTAGGTTTAATTTCAAAGTGGCTAAATACTGGAAGGAAAAAGTTGGAGGGGTTATGGCCACTAATGCCATGAAAGGTCTTGAGAGATTGAAGTTGTTCTAAATTCTTTTTTTATTCCAAACGAAATAGAGGTATTTCTTGTCTGCCTTGCTGTTAGGGCAGTGAATGCTTATTTTGAGTTCTAAGTACCTTTAGAGATCCTGCTCAGTCTCTATTATGGTTGTTACTGAAACCAATTCCCCCCCCCCCTTCCTTTTTGTTATTGGTTTTTTGCTTTGTTTTGGGGGTTTATTTCATTCTCTCATTGGTTTGCTAGGAAGTCATTTGCAATTGCTGCTAGATGGAGGTCTGAATTCTAATTTCAGAGGCATATTTTTCCCTTTTAAGAAACCTTGTTGGTGTGCCTTTGTAAATGTTTCAAAATACTTGAGTTTTGTGTAATTGACACCAAAACTTGAGCTTCAGGTTGTTACAAATGTTCTTTGTTTTTTTCCCTCTGCATAGGATTTAGTGTTAACACAGTAGCTGTTGTGTTTTCACCTCAATCTCAAGTGATTATTATTTGCAAGCTACTTTCTTAGGCTGATTGGAGATATTTTTCCCTGTGCAAAAAACTGATAGATACAATGTAACTGGATGGAATGTTTTATTTCTGTTTTTATGAAATGTTGGTGGTGTAGCTCTTCTAATGCATGATAATTTAATGCTGGCTGCGATATGCAATTTAATTAAAATCCATTTAGGTTTTTGATTAGGGTGTTTTTTCAGTACAGTGATATTAAAACCAAATATATGCGGATTGTATCTTAACTGTAGTTGTAATCAGTGGCAAAATGCCAACTGACTTGAGGTGTTTTGAATACCATTTGCTTTTTTAAGTCTCCTCCTGAAAATACATTGTTTGACCTTTTCATTATCCTTTCTTTGGGAATCTGTACTTATTTTTGTCCTGACCTTGTACTCTGAGAAATTTCTTTTTTAGTTCCATCTTAAATCATCAAGCAGTCTGCTGTTTACCTGTTTATGGAGACTCTGGTTGTCTTCCTGCTTTCATATAAACAAGTGGTGAAATTTAGGAAAGCAGGAACAGCTACTCTTTTTTTAACAACATGCTCCTTTTATTTTTATTCTGCCTAGATATGTCATAAAATACATTCTCTTGAGGGTGTTTTCTAGTGATGGTCTCACATATTACTGTGACTGATTTGGTATCAGTGTTGCCAGTCTGCTGCCTAGTGGGTTTTTTAACCTTTCACAGTCAAAATACAAGGATGGAAAATGATGAGAGGGTGGGGGCTGGGAAGGTCTTGTATACTGCTATTTTCCAATATACATATCTCTGTTATTTTTCAAAGCCAAATAGCAAAGATTAATTTAGCTGTGGAATTAGGCTTTCTCCTTATTAGCTGGGAGTGGAGACCCTAGTTCTAGATCTTTTTTCTTTATGAAAATCATGCTACTGGATTCACCAGCAAGTTGTGTAAAGCACAGTTCTGCAGCTCTGCAGGTATCAGGAGAATCCAGACATATATCTGACACTCAGGACACCATCTTCAGCAGATCTGACCTCCGAGAAGTTGTGGTGCATATTGTAAATCAAATCACAGTTACTAAGCCAGTGACAAGTATAAATTCCACCTAGATCTGTTTCCTTGTCTCAGCAATAACATATTTTAATTTAATTCTGGGTATGGAAAAAATGCAATTACTATTTAGCAAAAATACAATGTAATCTTCAGCATTGTAGTAATTAACAGAAGACTAACATTAATAGAGCATTGTGTCTCACCAGTGTGAGAACTTTTTTTTTTTCCCTGGTGTGTAAAATACAAGTCCAGGGCAGCCTCCACAGGTTTGGCTGCAGGTAACTGTTTAATGCAATCATTTCCATTATTCTTGTCTCTGTTTCTAACAGCTGTTTTTAAATGCTAACAATAAAGTGGCAGACAAGAGTGAGAAAGACCTTGCCAACAAATTACTGACAGAAATGAATGAGGACCAGGTACCTACCTAACCTGTATTTTGCTTCAATTGAAGTCAAGACACAATCACAGAAAAATTGGTTCCTGTGCTTCACCTTAATCATCCTCTTTAAACCTTCTGCAGCAATGTGAATTTGTGTTGCTGCACACATCAGTATTTCCTCTCTCTGGAAAATAATTTTTTTGAATAACAGGTTGAATTAAACTGAATTTTTGTTCATCTGCTTTGAAACACAGATATTTGAAATAAACTGAGCCTCAGTTATAATTCTCTTAAGGAAAAGGTGAAGTACACGAATGGAATACCAATGAATTCTATCATCCTGGTAGTGATTTTTTTTTCCCCTCCCCTTCCTTTCCTGTTTTCTGCTTCTCTATCTCAGCATTATGGTATTTTGGATTCTGGGGCCTTGTTTGTGAATCTCAATGGTTGTATTTGATCTCCTGATTCTTTGCTTGTCATCAAGAGCAGATATTCACAAAACAATGGACAGGCTGAATCAGGGAGGTAGGAATAGCCTGTTGCTTTTTTTTTTTTCCTGAAATATGGTAGAAATTATCAATTGACAAATGTATTTTATAGTAGAATCATTTGTTCTAACTAAATTGTTATTTCTTTAAAGTTAAATACATGGTTATGGTAATCTTCACATTGTCTATCTAATTGCTTTGGCTTTTTTAGAAACTCAGTATGACATTCTAAGTCCTTGTAAATGTTTCTTCACATCTAATATTGTCTTCTGATTCTTGACATTTCCTTTTCAAATGGTCTGATATGCATACAATATTTCAGAGATGATGAAACAGAATGTTTGTCTGCATAGTTTTGCTGACTAATGTTGCAGATGGATGCTAAAGAGTGCTCCAACATTTGTGTTCTTAAAACCAGTATAAACAAGAATTACAGAAAAAAACCCAATAAACCCTTGAATGATAAACTGGAAAAAGACATGTTGATCAATGTGATGAGTCTATTGGTTGAGGCAGCCACCTTACTCTGCTGATGTGACTTACCTTACAATCTGTGTGTGTGTTCCATTGCTACGTAGAGATTTGGGTAGAAAAGAAAACTGCAAATGCCTGATTGTTCATTAGCACACACACACATACTGCAAGAGATTTCCTGATTTGTTTTCCTTCCTCCCTCTTGAGGTTACCCACTAGCTGCATGAGGGAAACCTGCTTGTTTATCTGAACTGCAAAATGTGTTGTGAAAGTTCTCTCCTCTTGAAGTATGTGGCTAGTTGTCTGGTACATTATTCTGTGTAGGCTGTGGGGTGATGAAAACTTGACTGGTGGAGAATTTGGAAGCATGTTGAACTCTTGATGTCTCTCCTGTCAGGAGGGCAAGGTATGGATTTTGGAGCTGGACTGTCTCTGTGCATTTGTATATAACTTCTTCACCTACTACTTTCAGGTGTTTCAGGGACACCTGGACTGCCTGGCAGTGTCAACCATTCAAGCTCTCACAGCAGTAATGCATAGGTCTCCAGCTGCTAAGGTAACAGTATATGTGAAAAGGACTGTTTGTAGTAGGTTTTCAGTAGGTTTTCAGTTAGTGCTTTTATCACAGTATCTTGATAAATCTTGCTAATGAAGATGACCAGATTGTGGTCACCCATTCCTGCCAGATGGGAACAGCTGATTAGCATCCCTTGTCCCTCTATATTATGTCTAATGGCTTGACACTGAGCTATCTTTCTATCAGAACTGGCAGATAAGAGTGTTAATGGCAGTTAGAACCTTTGTAAAGGATGTTACTTGGCCTGTGAACACATGGGGTAGATCTGATGGGTATTTGCAGGAGTTTTCAGCCAGGAGTTTGTGTTGTACTTTCATCATTACTTTAAATTAATCAAGGACTGTGTTAGTGTCTAAATGGTGATCTTGCTGTTTCCCTGCCCTTCCTTTTTAGTTATTCTTGTAGTTTGATAAATTGATAGATTGTGGTTAGTTTGTGACTCTGCCTGGAAGCTAAGCCCACAGAAAAATAGTGTAATATTCTCAGATAACAGAGTTCATTAGATTGACATTGTGGCTGAATGATTCTCCCTAGTCTTGGCACAGGGCAAGGGATGTGGCTAAAGTGGAGGCTAAAGAAAGAGCCAGAGCCATCTGATTTGGTTGCTATTTGCAGTACAGTCTGAGTGTGGATCTACAGGGTCAGTTACATTCTTTCAGAGCACTACTCAGAGTGCTAATTTCTGTACTGACTCTCTGTAGTGTTATATGTTGGAGGTTGAGACTGGCTGTAATTTACAAAGGCTCAGTAAAGTTTTCAGTTGTACTTCCACTGCAGTGTGTGTTTTTTTTCTTTGCATATTTACATCTCTCTTCTGCTGACAGATTTGTCCTTAAAAAAAAAAAATTAATAAATTAAGCCTTTATTTCAATGCAGATTACAGCAGTAACAAGAGTATCCATTCCAAATTATACTAATTAAACCATAAGTCAATGCTATATTTTGCATTTTTATGCTTGCTTAGGGTTTTTTTTTGTTTTATCTAAAATCAATTAGTTTTCCGAAAACTTTCCTTGGAACACTTTTGTAATCTTTGAAGTATTTAGGATGGATGGTTTTAAATCAAGCTAGTTTAAGAAAATATTTCTCTCAAAAATTAATGAAAATATCAGAGTATGAAATATCTCTGTGAAAGCATTTTATACTCTAGTTTGTATTGAAAAATAAAGCTATTAGTATTTTGTGATGGAATTAACATTGTCATTAAACCAAAACAATAATGTTCTTATAGAGGTATATAACTTTGTTCTATTGTTTATCTGCAAGCTGTAGTGTTATCCTTCTCATGTGCAGCGTGTTAGAGATAGCACAATAGATATATTGGAGATTTCTAGCCTGTAAAATGTTATTCTTGCATTCTAATTATTTTCTATCTATTATTGTATTAAATTCCATCCTGTTGCAGTAGGTGAGCAATTGGTGTTTGTTTCATTTGTTAGTGAGACTGGTATTTTTCTCCTCAGGAGGTCTTCAAGGAGAGAATTGGTTATACTCACATATTTGAGGTACTGAAATCACTGGGTCAACCTTCACGGGCACTGCTGGAAGAACTGATGAACATGGTGAGATGTTGAATGCTTAAAGCTTTTCAACAGTGCTTCTAGCCCTGTTTGACTGTATTTCACATTAGAGTTCTCTGCTGTTTTTCACATTAGAGTTCTCTGCTCTTTTTCAGGCTGTTGAAGGTGACCACATGGCTGTTGGGATACTAGGCATTAGTAATGTCCATCCTTTATTGCTGCTTATCCAGTGGCTTCCAGAGCTGGAGTCCCACGACCTCCAGATTTTCATCTCGGATTGGTTGAGGCGAATCTGCTGTATTAACAGGCAGAGTCGTGCTACATGTGTCAATGCAAACATGGTCATCCTTATCATTCAGACACTCAACTCCCACTCAGTGCTCCATTCTACCTGTGCAGAGAACCTGATTGCCCTTCTGGGCTCTTTGGGGAGCCAGTCAATGGGCTCAGAAGAACTGCTTCAACTAATACGGCTTCTGAGGACTGAGGAACCCAAACAAGCACACCCCTATGTTGTTCCAGTGATGAGAGCCATTCTAGCAATGGCTCGGAAACAGGGCATGGATAGTGCCTTGCAGTATTTCAACTTGTACCACAGCATGGCTGGAATTACTGTTCCATCAATTCATAAGTGGCCAGGCTCTGCATTTTCTTTCAATGCTTGGCTCTGCCTTGACCAGGACCAGGTGGACCCTAGCACAACTGGCAAAACTGGCAAGAGGAAGCAACTCTATAGGTATAGTTACTATAACTACTTCCAACACTACAACTCTAGATCATCTGCTCCTTATGGCATATGGTACTGTCTTATATGTGGTAATTTGCTTATGTTCATAGAATGCAATATATAGTGCTTAGTTTGTGGAAGGGAGCAGTTCCATCTGTCACCAGAGCCAGATTTCTGTGTTACAGAAATGTAGCTTCTGAGTTACAATGCTTTCTTGTCTACAGTTTTAGTATCTGTAACTCAAAGTTCTGTTAAGGTTTATAGCTTAAACAAACAAACAAACAAAAAAGCCAAAGCAAAGGAAACCCCAAACCAACAAAAAACTCTACGTCAAAGCAAGCCAGACTTGTCACTGCTTTATCCTGGAATTAAAAGTTTTCTATGTGAGAGTGCAATGAAAAGAACACCTTCATTTGCTTAAATAGTAGACATTAAAATGGATGGTTCTTGGTGCAGTTTAACTTTCTGGTCACCAGTAGCAGCAAACAAAATGCAGAATGGGGGAAGACTAGTTTAAGGATCTCTCACTCACTTCAGTCCATCTTAGTGCACTGCAGTTTCAGAGGAAACGGTGGTGAATACAGTTCAAGTTTTAACAGAATGAGTATTTTCCAAACCCTGGGCTCTGAGTGTTACATCTGTTTAGTAATAACCCTGGTGGCAGGTGGAAAAGCCCTCACTTGAATAGCACACCCCAGTGAAGGGTGCCAGGTGATGAAGTGCCACAACACTGCTTCCAGGGCTTGTCTGTGTGTCCCACTGAAGGTCTGAAGTAGACTGTAGTTCTAGAAAATGTGTGCAATTGCACTACAAAGTCAAAAACCGTGAGTAAATTTCAATATGGTGATATAAGACCAATACCTCTGTGGCTTTCTATCATTTTATGTGCAATTTTGAAGAGATTTAGTTTTGGGAAGCTACAACAGTAGTGCCTTGAAATCAATGCAAGAAACCTGTTTGATATTCCAGTTTCAGTTTGAGATGTTAAGCACACATCTGGATTTAAAAAATTAAAAATTGATTTACCTGCTATATTTTAGTGTTTAATTGTTAGACAGGTTACATCTATTGAGGTTGTCTATGGCATTCATGTTGTGTATCTGTTTTATATTGATAGATGCAGATATTTGATAGTACAGTAGCTAATGCATCCACTTGCAGTAATGGTGCCTAAAGGCATAGCAGCTTTTGACAGAAGTTCACAATTTTATATATAATTTTTTTGTATTCAAATGCTTAAAAAATGAAAGGTGTCTCAAGTCAAACCTGTGCTTGCAGGGCTTATATATGGTAGCTGCTTACAGATGATTTTCTTCAGTATATGAGTGAAATAAGATATTTAAGAATGATTATGTTTACATTTTGCACTAAGGTAAGGTTCTTAATGGTAGATAATAATGGATAAAAAAATAATGGATGACACTGTCTTGTTGAATGATTTTAATGTAGATTTGTCTATAAAACTGAAGATTGAGTTTTCTGCATTTTCTGGAGGAGTTATTCCTTGTGCTGTTTTGATTTTTAAAATAAGTGAAATCCTTGTATACAGTTCTATGATGCGGGACAGGTGAAGTGGAGAGCTGTAACAGTAATGCCACAAACCTTCAGGCAATTTTGGCAGCTTTAGCAAGGGCTGATGGACACAATTTAAAAGATTCAATTAAAATGAATCAATTAAAGTGAATTAACAGCACTGATTGCAGGCCAGTCTCTTCTTTATTACTGTATTGTAGCTTCCAGAGACTGCTTTGAGCAGGACTTCTTAACAGAACCAGCCTAAGCTGTATGGGTCAAACTGATGCATCACTTGTTGGGACTGAGTTTCTGTTTTCATGTAAAAGATGGATGGCTACAAGCTGCTTTGTGGATCACCTTTGGCCTGCACGCCCTGTGCTTTGGGATCCCTTACCTTAGGCAGTTCTTCATCTTGGTTCTTTTTGAATGAGAGCAACAGCCAATAAAATAGTAACTATCAAACCAGAGAGAAATGCTTTCAGTTGGTTCTCTCCTTAATGAATGTGCTGTTGGGTGATTTCCAATAGTTTTGATGAAGTAAGTCCTTGATTGTGTGTTTTTTCTGTAGCTTTTTTACAGGAAGTGGTTTGGGGTTTGAAGCATTTATTACATACTCTGGGGTATTGGTGGTTGCAGTTTGCACGAAGAGGGAGTATGCAACAGTGATGCTGCCTGACCATTGTTTTTTTGATTCTCTGTGGGTAAGATTTGATACTGAAAACCACTTTGCTTGGGATAGTTCCATTAACTCAGAAGTCTAAGAAGTTCTAAATAATTCATTACATAGGAACAAACCTAATTTAAATTATTCAAGCAATTTCCATGTAGATTAGAGGTTGATTGAGCTGAATTCCTATATTATCAGGCATTTGTTATTGATAAGATGGTTACAGCATTGTGCTTAGAGATTTTTTTTAACACACAGATTTTTTAATTTTTTAAGATGAAATTACAACAAGCATAGGTTGCTGTGGCGGTATGTGAATGAACAAAATGTACTACTGTGTTTCTGCCTTGTCCTTTCCTATCCCTATACTTAAGGAGTGATGTACATTATCAGGAAAGAACTCTCTCTTTCCCTTAAAACATCTGTGTATACTTAAATGTTTACCTTAAAATGGAAGCTGATAGGCACTTCTTATTATCTTGTTGATGATTTGGATTTATTAAGTGATTTCTTCAGCAGATTAGTAGAGATGAAAGTTAAATATTTCCATACAGTCATTCCACTCTTTTGAAATAATGACTTAATTATTTTGTATTGCTTAACTAGCACAACATCACTGTTGTTCACATGCCTGGGAAGAGGCCATTTGGTCAAAGCCTTGTGTACATCTATGTCAATGGACAACAGAAGGTCTCTGCCCCACTTCGATTCCCTGCCATGAATGAAGTAAGTTCACCTTCTGAGTCAAACCCCATTCTGATGAGCTCTTGTAGAACAATAACATAGTTGACTTTTTTTTAATTAGGAAATTGTATAAGAGTTTAGTATAGTTTAGCCTATTCCTAATAAGCATCTGTTCAACTTTAGGCAGTGTCCAGAGAATCAATTTGAAGTATAGATAACAATTAATGCTTGTTCAGTAATCTCAGTTTAAAACAACAACAAAATATTACCTTGATTAGATTGTGGGTTCTCTCTCACAGCAGTTACCCAAGCATACTGATAAAATTTATGGGTACACTGTAATACAACTCAGCTCTGCCAGGGAGACTGGTGCAACAGGACTCAATAAAGAATATTAGCTGTTGGTTTTAGCAGTAACTTTTTTACTTGTATTTTCTGTATGTTCCCTTAATATGCTAATCTTACACCTTCTTTGTTACCTGGATAAGCAGTTTGCAGGCAGTTAATCTAGCCCATTTCAAATGTGTACACATTCAGCCAAAAAAACCATACTACCCATCACAATGGCTCCGTGCCATGTTTAGTTGTCTTTATAAGCATTGTCCATTATTTTTGTGGAACAAATCCATTTTAAACTGGGATACAGCACTGAACATTCTTCCCTCTTTTGTAAGTTTTTGTGATATTTGTTAAGTATGTTGAGCAAACACTTAGATTGGACAAATTCATAGCAAAATCAGTAGATACAACTCTGGATTTTGGCCCATCTGTAGAATAAGCATTTTAAACATCAAGGTAGCTAAAAGCAGGGCAAGTAAGCTTCCCATGACAGCATCTATTTGAATGCAACAACTGATATGAGAAATGTACAATAGCAGATATGCTGAGTCAGTATTTGGGAATTTAATCCAGAAGAGCAGTGTTTGCCATGGTATCTGGAGCCTCAGCTTCTGTCAGAGGTCACACAGCAGTCGAGGTGACTGAATTTCTCTTAAAAGGAGAAGGGACACTCTCTGCTTTTGGGGAAAGTTTGTGCTCTTTTTTTTGGCCTACTGTCCTGGACTGCTTCTTTTCCAGGGCACATGAGAACTTTTTGCTCTTGGTTTAATTTATTTAATTCAACTCAGTCTTCAATTTTACTTGGTAAACTGTAAAAAAAAAAAGTTGGGTTTACTGTGTTTTGTTTTCTTTCTTCCATGTGTGACTTCCCAGTCTTTTACTTCTTGCTGCATTGGCTCAGCTGGTCAAAGAACAACTCCTCCTCCTCCATCTCAGATACCAGATCCACCTTTTTCCTCCCCTGTTATGCCCCATAGGACATCACTTGGGGGCATTCTCTCTACGGGAAGCTGGGGTGGGATGCTTGGAAAACCAGAGCTCATCACCAAGATGATCTCAGCAGGGACTCAGGACAGTGAATGGGGGTGTCCAACATCTTTGGAGGGTCAGCTTGGATCAGTTATCATCTTTCATGAAGCACTGCAACCTTCTCAGGTGAAAGCATTATATTTAGCAGGTAAGTGGTGACTGTAGTGGTTTGAGTGGAATAAGAGAGATGATTTATGGACAAGACCACACTGACCTTTGCTACACAGACACATAAAGAAATTATAATCCAGAGCACTGCAGAGCTAACCTAAGTGCCTTATTAAAAATTAATCTCAAAATAGAATGCAAAGTATTTATTTTTACTTGAAATGCTATTTTTATATAGGCTTATATATTTATTCTATGTACAAAGGAGCTAAAATCAAAATGCTAGGTAGCATTTTCAGTTGTAAGTTTTTAATTTTTGCTACTGTGTATCTACATCTGAGTTTATAGTTGTGACTTTTAAGTGTTGCCGTTGTTTTGACAGGCTGCTTGAAGGCTGTCACAACTTAGCAGTTTGGGTGGGCCAAAAACCAAAGGACAGATTACTATTTCCCCCAGCCCACCAGGTGAAGAGGAAAGGGGAATAAAGTCTGGAGACTTGAAGTTGGAAACTGAAAACAGCTGGGGAGAGACTTATTAGTACAGGGGAAAGGCAGTAACAGAAGGGATAAAGTAACAAAAATGCAAATATATACCAATATATATAAATAGGCTCAATGCTGGCAGGGAGAGGTGCCTGAGGGTCCCTTGGGGCAGGGTCCCCTCAGGAGGGGGCTCCACGGCTCTTCCCAGCACCCGATGGATGTGGATTCTGGAGAGCAGGTGGGGAGCTGGGGGTAAAGGAGCGCAGGGGAACAGCAGCGCAGAAAGAGAGGAGGGGCTGGGGTCTGCAGGAGCTTTAGAGAGGATGGGCAGGGAGTGGGAGGGAACAGAGCCCGCTGTGTTCCCCCCCTCTCAGAGTCTGAAAGCCCTCCTGCTTTAGCTCCTCAAATTCAAACAGTGATAAAGGTGTTGGATGCTTGGGATTTTTGCACAAGAATCAATTCATTAAGGGATTATTTAAAAAAAAAATACTCTTATAAGCTGTCTTACAATTCAGAGTCTTAAAGTATGAAGTTCCTTAATGATTTGTCATTGTTAGAGATTAGCATTTCATTTAAAGGAAATATTCTGTATTACTAAAGCATCTTGAATGTTCCTCATTTGCTGGACATTTGAGCTTGGTGACAGAAGGACTGATACAAGTAAGAGACAGGTATTTGTACAGACAAACGTTAGAGCTGTTTGAATGTATTAAAAAAGCTGCCTTTGTATAGTTTAGCTTTTTGTCAAGAATGTATTTCTTTTTAAGCACACCCTATGGAATGAATTATTTAAGTCATAAAGATTACTTCAAAGCATGTCTCATAGGTATGTTTCAGAGTGTCCTATTTGTTGCAACACAGTAGTATAAAATCTGTGAAGGTCAACATTAATATCCAGTGTACGCTTAAGTATTTGTGTTATAAATATATAATTTATATATTTTAAAAATATAATTTTTGATAGGTCCAAACTGTTTAACTCCGTGGAAGTCTCAAGAGGCTGAAGTAGCAGATCTCCCAAGTAAGGTGCTGCTTCACTATACACCAAAGGTATGAAACAATACATAGTTTATCTTTGTTTATACGATGTACAGTAATTTCAGAATAAGTTCTAGGTAGCCTTTTTTTTCCCTGTTTCACAGAACAGGTGAGCATGCCATCTTTATGCTCTGGTTATTATGGGAAGAGAAAGAGCAGTGTGAGAGCCTTGTTGAAATTTAGTCTTACTGCAGAAACAGTAGGTTTTGTTCTTGTTTGGCAAAAAGAAAGAATTATATTGTAAAATTGTGAATGTCAAATCTAAGTTAACATCAACACAATGACACTAACTTCCTGAACAATATTATGCATGATACAGAAATCTTGTGTGTTCAAGTATCTGTAACTTGTTTCCTAGATGATACTGTAGCCCCTTCATTTGTTTAACAGGCCTGCAGAAACCCAATTTGCCTTGACCTGTCTCCAAATCTTTTACATGGAAGACTAACTGGAAACAAAGTAGTGAACTGGGACATCAAGGTAAATGCCTACTGAGGAATCACAACCTGATATAAATATGAAAGTAATTGTTTGGTGAAGATATGCTTCTGGAATGCTGGAAGTTATTGTCATAATGCAGATGACATCTGGCAGTTATGTTTTTGTAATGGTAACGTGTTAATGCTGCAGCTGGAGTAGTGTTACATTGTATTTGTTGAGGAGTCCCAAAGGCTGCTGCTCTTAATGAATGGTCTGTTGTTCTCTGGATCTTCCTTCTTGCCCATTTTGAAGACTGGAGTGATGTTGGCTGTCCTGCAGTCCCCAGGCACCTCTCCTGTTTTCCATGGTCTTTCAAAAATGATGGAGAGTTGTAGAGCAACATCATCATCCATCTCTCTCATCACTCATGGGTGCATCCCATTGGGACCCATGGACATGTGTATATTCAGTTCACCCAAATGATCTCTAACCCAATCCTCACTGACCAGTAGAGAGTCTTCCTTCCTCCAGGCTTGCTCTCTTACTTCCAGGGCCTGGGATTCTTGGCATCCACTGTTAGGAGGGCTATGCCCTCATTTATCAGTGGGCCACATTTTCCCTATTCTTCCTTTTCTTGCTGATGCATTTGTAGAACCCCTTCTTATTCTCCATTACGTTCTTTGCTGGATTTGGCCTTCCTTGTTGCTTTCCTACATGTCCTGACAAAGTTCCAATAATTCTGCCAAGTGACCAGTCCCTTTTTCCACATAATACAAACTTCTTTTTTCCACATGACTTTTTTCAGCAGCTCCTTGCTCATGCATGCAAATCTCCTTCCTCCTCTGCTAGATTTTTTTCCTCAATGGAATGACCAGGGGAAGGAAAGAGAGCTTAGGAAACCTGGGTTTTTAAAAGAGGCTTAGAACAGAGGTCTGTGTGAAATTACTTAAAAAAACCCCAAACAAACACAGTTTGTTATTTAACTACCTGAAGTTGATATCTTGCAGGAATATTATTAAAGCACAGATTTATGTGACCTTTTCTTTCTGCTTGCTGCAAAGTAACTTAGAATTCAGAAAAATATGTTTTTCCTGTTTTTCAAATACATTTGTCAGAAGATTCTTTCTAAGATTTTATCCTTCATTTTCTCATGTTTATGTGGGGGGAAGGAGGAAGGCAATGTAAAAATTCACTTTGAAAACAAGAGCTGACATGAAGGCCTGTGTATAATTGCAGTGCCTAGAGTTGGACAGATCTGTTGTCAAACAGTGTCTTAAACTAGCTTCAAAGTGGCAAGACAAACATTCTGATTAATTTGTGAGTAAGGTTTCTTGTATTCAGAGTAAATTTCTGCTTCTGTTGTTATGGTATATTTATGGTGTTTTGCCTCCATTTTATCTTGGTTTAGGATATGATAAACTGTATTGGTGGACTAAATGTGCTGTTTCCATTGCTGGAGCAGATCAGTTACCTTGGTAGACAGATACCTGAAAAGTCTGAAGGGCAAACTCTACCTCCAGAACTAGTTACTCCTGTAGAGCGGGACTGGGTGGTATTGTCATCCACAAAGGCATCAGGTAGGAAAGCACGGTTGAACTAAAATAATTTTAAAACTTGATTTTAAAAGCCTTCCTTTGAATTGCAGAAAGATAATTCATTATGTACTGGCTTTCTTCAAGAACCTGTCTAAAGCTGAAAGGCTTTTTTTGTTTGGATATCAAATACCAGGAGTTCTGCACCATGTATAATTAATTTACCAACATATTTCAAATATAATTATGTTTAAAAGCATTATTTTTCATTATTAAAGTGTAAAAGTGTGAAAGTATGAAGTTCTAAAATTTCTGTTTGGGAAAGTTTGTTCTGATAATTTTGGGAAATTATGTTTGATAGGTGGAATCATACAGCCACATGAAGATTTGCAGCACCAGAACAGTGCTGTTCAGCCTTCAGCTGAACATTTCTTAGGATATAGAATTCTTACCTCTGCCACACGCAGTTAGACTTGAGCATTACAATTGAAAAAGTAGAAAGGAAGGTTTATGAAACCTTTTAAAACTGTGCTAATACTGAGAGTGAACTTTGATCTTAGCAGAAATCCATGGGAAATCAGACCCTGCAAAGGAAAACAGTGTTGGCGGGTTTTTTGTTCCAAATGTGAAATGGTTTTTAGTAGACAAAATATATCTTTAAAATTTTTGTGTATCATAGAAAGTATCAGTTTGCAACTACAGAGGGAGAATAACTGCAGCACATGTAAAAAATTGTAACTGAAAGAGAAGAAATGGAATTGAGAAATTCAACAAATAGTGGGGGATATAACCAACACTTGGTTTTATTACTTCTCCTCTACTTCTGTACAGCCATCCAACAATAAACTTTGAGGCTTTTACTGCTGTTCTGTTTTGCAGAAGCACGCCTGGAGAAGAACATTGTTGCAACTTTTATCTTGATGATAAAGCATTTTGTTCAGAGACATCATGTTAATCAAGACAATCTCATTCACTCCCATGGAGTTGCCACACTAGGAGCCTTGTTACGGAAGGTAAGCAAATTTCTGAAATGTCTTTCAGTAATGAATGTTATTGATGAGATCTTGATTATTTTGAAATGTTCCTAGTCTGGCCAGGATGTGAGGGTCTTCAGAAGTCTCCATAGAACACACTTGTCTTTCTCATTTTTATGAAAACAAAAAGGTGTGAGGAGTTGGTCTTGATCTGCAAAGTGAAATACAGTGTTTTGTCTTTTTTTCATGTTCTGCTTTTTCTTGTTATAGGTAGTACTATCTTCAGACAAAACTGATTCTGTGTTTCTTGTATTGCTTTAATGGAAGCAAACATTGCTGTAGAAGATAGAAATCTCAGAATTAAAAAAATTAATTATTGAGTACTAACACTTGTATTTTTTGAAAGGTGCCAAGCAGTTTAATGGATGTGAATGTACTGATGGCTGTACAGTTGCTGATAGAACAAGTCTCAGTAGAAAAGAACATGCAGCTTTTGCAACAGATGCACCAACACTTGCTTTTTGATTTCAGTATCTGGAACAGTGGAGACTTCCCCTTCAGAATTGGTGAGCTCTTGGACTTGGGCAACTGGGCAAAGGCACTGGACATAAATCTATTTAGGTTCTAATAGAAAACTTCATATTTTAGGGCATATACAGTATCTTTCTACAATCATCAAAGACAGCAGAAGGCTCTTCAGAAAGAAATATGGCGTGCAGTTTCTTCTAGATACGCTCAGGATTTATTATGGGTATGAGTTTTATGTCTTCTAAGTCCTCTTTATTTATTGTGGTTGGCTATGGATTTTTTTCAGCACCACTAGGGTGAGAAAATTAAATATATATATATATATATATATATACACACATATATATATAGTTGTCTTTTGGTGGTTAATTTAATTTTGAAAAGTATATTAAATTTTGTTTTCCATTTGACTTGCTAGTTTTACTTTAATTTTTATGACAGGAATATAGTAAGTTTATATCAATAAATTCTTGGAAAATAAGTAATTAAAATTACAAAATTGATTGACTTGTTATCAGTGATGCAAATTGTCATAGATCATTACCATTATGGAAAGAGAATTTCAAGTTCTTTTGTATCCTTGTGGAATTTGAAGTAGGACTTCCTTAGGAATTTGAAATTTTAGTTTTCAGTCAGAATGATTTATATCTTCTTATGAATATAGTTATGTCATTTAGGAAGATTGGCTAGAGGTCTTGCTCTTTCCTTTAGAGGACAACCTGAAATGCTGTCCTGTATCCAGATCATTACAGGTCTACATTTCAGGGCTTCTGTAGTCTTGATAAGTCTCATGTGCTATTGCATATTACTACTCCGTTGCCTTAATTCAGTAAAAAATTGATAGCCTGTGCCATGATATCTGGGTAGAGAAAAAATTACAGAAGTAGCCCAACCAAACTGCTGCTAGTGAGTTATGAAAAACTTCCTTAGGTTGTTTTTCCTGTCTGATGGTTTACAGGAGTGGCTGTAAAGACAGTGATTTGGCTCCTGATGACCTGAGAACAATACGGACATCTCTCTATGGACTGATCAAATATTTCCTGATCAAAGGTGGAACACATGAAGAAATACAGAGCATCATAGGATACATAGCTGCCACCAGTGAAGAGGAGCAGGTATCCAATATGACATAAACTAACAATTTAAACTGTTTAGGTTTTTTCTTCTTGGTGTTGGGAAATCTCATGTTTTGTGTGCTTAAAAGAGGGGGGAAACGAAAAGGAAAAAGCCCACAAGCAAAGTGTTACTTGGTGTGTGGTTCTGTCTAGGTGTAGCTGAGGCTGGTTATAGGAACAACTTGACAAAATGTTCTACAGGTCACCATGTTTTTGGTAGTAATTTTTAGCCTCTGAAGACATGAGGAAGCACACAATGTGCATACTGGCATTAGAAAAGTTCATTTACAAAACTGAATGAATTTGACTTCAACTGAAGTTGTAATGATGTGGTTTCTATTTTGTAGACATGAACAGAATTTCAGTTCTATTTGTATCTCTAATTACAGGTTGATATAGTGTTATAAAAATTTTATCAAAATCCTCTCATTTTAGATGTAGTAATAATATATTTATTAATATATAGTAATACTATATGTTCAGTATACTATTCTGAACAAACAGTGTCTCTTTTGTGACAAGCAGGGGGTAAAATTTAAAAGCCAAGAAAATTTTCCCCAAAGAGAGCATGAAGTCTGAATGAACTGTGGATTAATTTAGTTGTCTTAATTTTGTAGCTCTGTGGAATTCTGGATGTTCTCTTCAGCCTACTTCATTCCAGCCCGACCCCAGACCAGCTTTTCTTATTGCTTTTTGAACCAGGGAATGCTGATATTCTTTATGCTCTGTTATTGCATCAGAGATACTCTGACAGGCTTAGAGAACTTGTATTCAAGGTAATGAAGTAAATTCTTAAATTAATGGATTGAATATAATTTTTTATTTTTCAATGGTCTGACTGCAGAACTGTATGCAATTACAAAGACACTAATCATCCGAGTCTTGATTAGTTTTTTTCTTCTCTCTTCTATTAGATTAGCTAGATGGTATTGTTTTCTGTAACAGTCACAATGGAATTGGTGTTATCTAAGGATTGGGATCTTTAAAAAAAGAATAATACAAGAGCCCATGTTATGTGAGTTAGCTTACAAAGTAAACTTTAAAACCAGTGGACTAATGCGTATCAAGCAATTAGGTTTAAGAGGTCTGGATGGTTTCTTGTGTTTGATTCACATTTGTGTGTACTTATTCTTGCAGATTGTGGAAGAGATGCTGAAATGCACTAAGGTTTATGAACGGAGTAAGCACCGTATGAGACTTAGAGAAGTGGGATACTCTGGACTTGGGCTTCTTCTGAATGAATCATCAGTTACTGTTTCTCTTATTAAAAACCTTCTTAACCAGGTTCTGTATGCAGGTAATTGGAAAGTGTTGTGCCTACTCCTGCTGCTCAGAGAAAATTTGGGGATTTTTTTGTTGAGGAAAATAAGTGTTGTTACCTTACCATGCTGTTCTATTCAAAGTTCACAGTAGTCTCAGCTAGCATTTCCTTTGTTCCATCAAGTTTGCCCCTTACACTATCTCTGGATGTAGAGCAAACCTCAAAGGCAATTTTTAATATTTAGCTGTTGCATTCTTTTGCATGATATTGTTTGTGTTGTTTTTTCTTTCTCGTCTACAGATCCTGCTGTGAATTATAAAGATCTCGTAGCTGTAGTGCACCTGGCTCATAGATCAGATATAAACCTGAGAGTGGTTATCTGTAGAAAGGTTAGTTGTCTTTAAAACTGGAATGCTGTCCTTTAATCCCATAGACTGTCCAGTGTGATATCTTATCAATTTGAGGGACAGTAGCTGTATTTGTTACTACTGCTTCCTTTAGAAATAATTTATGTTAAAAATGCAGCCCCTCTGTCACTTAATGTTCACCTTTATGTATTCAAGTCCTTTTAAAAAACAGAAGTGTTGTCTCTGTTGTGATTCTCAAATAGCTTGTATTTTTTACAGGTTAAAAATAGACTCCTTAAATTACTGAGTTTACTCAAAGGATGCTTGAGACTGTGATCAAAGGTTTTTGTGTTACTGTGTTATACTCATAGAACATACTATGGTTCAAGAGTGGTTGTGGATGCAGGGAAGAGATGGGGAAAAAGACAACTTTTTCTTAAATTGATCTCTCTCCAGTTTTTATCACTGGAATTAGTAGTACTGAATATAGCTGTGAAGCACTATACTGCTTGTCAAGGTTTCTGAAAGTGAAATGATGTACACTGTCAGTAAGCTATGAATATTCCAGCTTTCTGATTTTATCTATTTAATAGTTCAGAATCAAGCATCTTTTCCATTCTAGATTTATTTTTTGTTTTATTTGATAGACTAATAGCTCAATAGGATTAGTAGTTGCAATGACTGTCTTTTGCAGGAATTGTTGCAGAAGAGTGGCTGAAATACAAGAACTTGCCAAAGTACTTTGTCTTTTTTTTTTTTTTCTTTTCTTCTCTTCTCTCAAATTGTGTTTCTCATGAGAAAAATGGGTCGGGGTTTTTTGCTTGTTTGCTTATTATTTGGCAACTGTGGTACTTTTACAATGTTCTTAAAAAAAAGGCAAAAAAGTTTTAAGATCATAAAATGTTTCATTGAAAAAACAGAATGAATACAGTTACAAGTTAAATTAATGTATAGGTATGGGATATCTTTTCCTATCCTTAGGTTTTGCACCTTTTGCATTCCCAATTGGATGCAGCACAACAGATTGCTCAGCAGTTGGGCTGGCAGGATACTTTAATTAGACTGTTCCTGAAAGAAAACTCAGAAATCCAGATGGACTTTAAAGAGAACAGGACTGGTTCCTCAAGGGAAGAGGAAAAAAAACCTTCTGCTGAAGAACTTCAGAAACATCAGCCTGATAAGACAGAGGTAGACAAACCCAGCAGCTTTGTATCTGCTAATAGTCTCTTTAATCAGTGGAGTTTAGAAGACAACAAATCCCTGAATGTCCCTGCTCATTTCTCTGTTATGCCACTGGAAGATGCATCCACAGTGGAGATTTCTTTTAGGTCAGAGAACCAAGAAGATTCGTGGCACAGATATCCTTCACATTTGAGTTTAGATCTGTCCAGTGTTGACTCTTATGAATTGGCTGACATGGTGAATCAGATGACGGATAGCCAGCCCAGCACACCATCACCTATAGAGAACACAAAACCATTCTCTGGGCAGCCTGACAAAGAGCTGGGTGTTACAAATGATGTGAACTTCACGGCTGATCTTTCTTTATTTGAAAACCAAGGAGTAAGTAATTCACCCCCTATATGGTTCATTTCTGCAATTGCTTTTAACTTTTTTTTAATAAATGGATGGGTTGTCCCTTTTCTTCCTGTTTCGTTTTCCAAAAAAAGTATTATAGTGAGTAAGGGCACTTCCTTTTGCAATGTGTCTTCTTTTTTGGTCATCTAGTTGGAATAGATTTAAAGAAAACACATAAAACCCCAAAACAACTTGCAAACTTCCTCCACCCCCTGCCCTATAATTCAACATCCTTTATCTTCCAGAAGAGGCGTAGCATCATAGAATCATTTTGTTTGGAAAAGACCTTTAAGATCATCAGCTCCAACTGTTAACCTGACATTGCCAGGTCCACCTCTAATCCATGTCCCTAAGCACCTCATCTGCCTGTCTTTTAAATACCTCCAGGGATGGTGACTCAAACACTTTCTTGTAAGCCTGTCCCAATGCTTGACAACTCTTTCAGTGAAGAAATTTTTCCTAATATTTGATCAAAACCTTCCCTGATGGAACTTGAGGCCACCTCCTCTTGTCCTATCACTTGCTACTAGTGAGGCCAAGCCTCATCTGGCTACAACAGCCTTTAAGGTAGTTGTAGAGAGCGATAAGGTCTCCTCTCAGTCTCATTTTCTCCAGAGTGAACAGCCCCAGTTCCTTCAGTCCCTCCTTCTACCTCTGCTCGAGACCCTTCACCAGCTTCATTGCTTTTCTGTGGACATGCTCCAACACCTCCAAGTCCTTTTAGTGAGGGGCCCACAACTGAACACAATATTTGAAGTGCAGCCTCACCAGTGCCAAGTACAATCACTGCCCTAGTCCTGCTTGCCAGAATGCTATTGGCCTTCTTGGCCACCTGGACATACTGCTGGCTCATGTTCACCAAAGTGTCAACCAGCATCTCCACAAGCTTTTTCACTGGGCAGCTTTTCAGCCACTCCTCATCGAGTCTGCAGCATTGCCTGGGGTTGTTGTGTGACCCAAGTGCAGGACCCATCACTCAGCCTTGTTGAACCTCATACAAGTGGCTTCAGCCCATTGATCCAGCCTGTCCAGATTCCTTTGCAGATCGTTCCTACCCTCAGGCAGGTTGACACTCCCAGCTAATTTGGTGTCACCTGCAAATTTAGTGAGGGTGTGTTCAGTCCCCTTATCCATGGAGCAGACTTGCTGTGAAAAAAAAACACCAAAAACTACAGGTCAGATTGAAATAATGATGTAGAAGTCAAGTCAGTGTCTGTTACACCATACAATCAAGCTACAGTCTTTTATATTAATGTTTTCCTGTATTTAGAAAGTGGAATTCAGACTACAAGGTTCTCAAAAATGCTGAAACATGCAGGCATAGAGACTATGATGAACAAGAAATGATTTGAGGTTTTTTTCAGACTATAAGGGCTGTTATTATTTTTCTTCTTTTGTAGGGGGGTTATAATGAACTTGTACAGTTACTTACGGACATCCTACTGTGTATAATGTGGAAAGGCATTGAAAAATCTGATGATGCTGCTTGGATTGAGAGAGGACAGGTGTTTTCTGCACTGACCAAACTGGGGATATCTAACGAGTTGCTGCAACCTTCTCATGAAATTAAGCTCAAGTAAGTGTACAGTTCGAGGGTGGGTTCTTTCATCCCTGTTGACAAAAAGCAGAAGTAAAGGATATAGCAAAGCTAGGAAGGGATGTTTCCCAACATGATGTACTTTACTCTCTCTTCAGAATATACTGTCAGAAGTATATTCTGCTACCTGTTTCATAGAGTAATGTGGCCATAAGATTTTGCAGCTGTATAGCTGGTTTAGTGAGCTTTTTAAGATCTCTTTTACCTCATTGGCTTATGTCAGAAGATGGCAGTTATGTCACTGTGGACTGAGATTTGATTAAATACTTAATTGGATTTTTTAAAGCCACTTACACTTAGAAGATGTAGTAATGACTTTGGGATTTTGTTTTCCATACAGCTTGCTGGAGAAGATGTTAGAATGGTCAGTCACTGATAACAGAGATTCAAAAGCTCTCCCTACACATGCTGAAAATGCCTTCAAGCTCTTGCTAATTGTACAAGATTTCCTACAGGCAGAAGGACTAGTTAATTCAAATTTATGGACAGAAAAGGTACAGTAAGTAAGTGCATAATGGAAGTACTGTATATAGGCTGAAAAAGTATTCATCTTGGATACTGTCATCTCGTTTAGGCATACATTTTTAAACTATAGATACTACAGAGTAAAAGTTCATAGTGCAATACATTACATTGTGCCATAATGAGTAAAAAAGTGTGAATACTTACTACAGGGAATATAGTTAATTTTGAGAATTAAATAAACCTTAAGTATTACTCTTTATTGAAAATCCAGTTGCCTTCAGACTCAGAGAAATGTTTAGAAAATATAGGAGCTAGTGAAATCGCATCAGTTGTAGCCTAATCAGATTTTCACCCTTTATCAGCATGTATGTCTCTATGTGTGTGTCCTGGATAAAAGACCATCCAAAACTTTGCTCTCAGTTGCAAGCTGAGAAATATCACTTCTGGGCTTTTACAGCCCAGAAGTTGGAACTTCAACATGATTGGAACTTCAACATGATTTTGTGCATATATATAAAATTGAGCTGTTTGCATATGACAGACATGAGGAAGAAAAGGACTAGCAAACACAATAAGTAGCAGGTGAAGAGCTTTCTGTCATCTGGCTGTTTGTCCTGCTTTCTTGATATATGTTGTAGACACCCCTAATTTGCCTCTTATTTATGTAGTTTCTGGCAGTGGTGTTGCTCTCTTCCCTATGTTGTGATTGCATTTCTATTTGTCATGACTGAAGAAGAGAGGTATTATATGGAAAACATCATTATGTCATGATAAATCCTTTAAAAATTATTTTTTAAAGTCTAGTTCTTTTGAAAAAGATTAACTGTTATGGTAGTAGCTGTCAACACAATAATCTCTAAACTGAATGCCCGCTTATAAGTAAACAGCTTAATCTTAAAACTTTTTATTGTTTTTTAAAAGGCTCCTTTTAGTAAAAGCTTTGCCTTCTGTTGTGATCTGGCTTTGAAATATAATCAGAAATGAGGTCTGAACTTCGGAGCGATAAGAATTGTACTTATTGCCAACTCTGAATTGAAAATAACAGTACCCTCAAATTATCTTCCACTGTGCCTGGAGAGAATTTAGAGCACCATAATATTCTAAGCAGGACAGCTTTCAGCCACAGGAGCATTAATGTGATTCTGGAGCTTAACAACAGATTTATTTGCGTTTAAGTAATTTATTAAGGAATGTCTCAAGGTATATTAGTTTTAAGCAATTATGCCTGGATAGTGAAAACTGCTATTTGGCTTGTGAATACCTACTTTTCACAAGGTTTGTATCACTTCTAGTATCAAAATACTGACAGAAAGGAATGCCTCCTATTTTTCTTTTTTAATTTATTTTTTAGAATACATTAATAGTTGTTATGAAGTTTCAGGCATCTCACTAAATCAGATACTCATGAAAGAAGACTTTCCTTTTTAGGTTGCTGTAAATTATATTAGCAATTCACTCAAATTACTTCATTCAAAGAATGAAATAAAATCCTGTATGTGATGAACCTGGAAACTGCAAGTTGGTATGGAAATGTGCTATTAATAATAGTGTCTTTTCAGTTTTGGTGAAAACACTAAACCTACTTGTGGACTTTCTAACTTTTCTAAAGGAATTGCATTTGATGGAGTTAAAATATAGGAGAAACCTAAGCATATATGCTGTGTGTTGGTTTTGGCTTTGTTCAGGGAAATACTTGAGCTGAGCTGGGTAGATATTCACAGTCAGGAATTGTTTCAAATTACTGGTTTAACTGCAGTGTTCTGGGGTAATTTTCTGGGTTTGGATAATTTATGTGTGAGCACAGCATCTCATGTCTTTGAAATTATTGTGTCTCTAGGTGGAATAATTGTTAATTTTATTTCATGCAAATCTTTTTTCTACTATAGCTCTTGGAAGAACTAGTGACTCTCATGGATAGCCTGTCAGTCTGGTACTCTGCTGGCCTAGAAGCCACCAGGCTCTCACAGGTGCAAGTCCAGTTGCTCCTTGGATTCATTGCACAAGATAACTTACAGGTTTGTTTGCAAATTCCTGCAAGTTGTACTGTGTTTCAAGTGCCTGTTCAATGTCACTGTTGTGGTTTATGGGGAAGCTGTTCTACCAGTGAGCAGAGCCATGGCAGTCCTTGCTCCTTCCATAGGGAAGATGCTTTATTGGTTCTTAGCCTCTGCAGTCCTATCAGCATCCACCTCCTAAACGTGAGAAGGAGGCAGAGGGCAAGCTCTTCGAGATGGGACTATGTAGGCATTAGTGGTAGTAAGATGGTGATTCTGATCATGACTTTTTGTTTTTACTATAACATTACATTAGTAGCAGTTTCAGATTTACATACATGAAGTGTACATGAACCTGGACTGCTCTGCCTAATCAACATTTGGAACAAAGTTGGCAGGGCTGTGCCTGGAATGTGAGCCCTCTGATAAAACCAGGATTTTTGGTCTAGGTATGTGAGTGTCTTCATGCAGCTGTGTAACTTGGGGTTTACAGCTGGCTCAGGTTTGGTCATCACAGGATGAATAATCAGTGCCTCTATTTGAATGTGTGCCTACAGGCTACCTGGGATGCAGCAAGAATATGTACATACTCCAGTGCTAAAAAGATAAGTGCTCAAAAATTACTATTTCAAGGGTTGTATTAATTTTTTGTTGCTTGTGTAGGTCTGTGCTATGGCAGCAGCCAAACTAAACACCCTTCTCCAGACCAAAGTCATTGAGAGCCAGTCTGAAGGATGCTACCTCTTGGGAAAGCTGGAAGGCATCTTGAGTAGATCAATTGAGGAGAAGACAGAAACTTACTCATTTTTGATTCCTCTTGTTCGGACATTGGTATCTAAGATTTATGAACTTCTCTTCATGGACCTGCATCTCCCTTCATTGCCTCCTACCAATGGCAGCCCATCTTTCTTTGAGGACTTTCAAGAATACTGCAGCTCTGATGAGTGGCAAGTTTATATTGACAAATATGTAAGTAGTAGATTCTGTTTGTATATTTTCCCCCCTCTTTTTAACCAGGAAAGCAGAGAAACTGCTTCAGAAGTGACATCATTTTTGTTTTGCTTTGGTGGGACTAGATTATTCCAAATATGAAACAGTATGAAGAGAATTCATTCAGACATGATCAGGAGCAGATGGCACTTTATTGGAAAGACTGTTATGAAGCATTTATGGTGAACATGCACAAGCGAGACCGGGAGAGAGGAGAAAGTAAGCTTAGATTTCAGGTAAGGTTTTGAATGAATGCAGGTCTCTCTTAGGAGCTGCCTTTTAAAAGATGGGGAGACAATACCAGGATGATGGAATTCAAGTGATTGCAGGCAGGCTGACTGTTTTAAGATTTTATGGACATTGTGACTATATGCACTTGTAGAAAATGCTTTTAAATTCTGTTCTTTCTATTATATCTTATCTGTAAGCAGAATAAGCAGAATTATTTCAAGACAGTAGGCCTTTCTCAAACTACAGAAACCTAGAATTATCTCAACTATAAGCTCCATCTTCCTTTACTCTGATTTATGTTTTGTATTTAACCATTTCTCCACTGTGAGATGAGCCAGTGTCATTTTGTTGGTATTTTTTTTGAAATCTTACTTCAGTACAATGAAAACATTTAAAACAATGAACAGTTCCTATCTAATATGTGGAAAAACTTGTCTTTGATCTTTTTGTCTAAGGTCCAGATTGAGCCTAAGCATTAACTGGTAATTACAGAAACTATCATAGCTGAGTTACATGTCTTGTATTTTCTCTGTCTTCTTAGTAAGGATCCTTGTAGTAAGTCGTTTTTATTCAAAGTACCTGAAGGGAAGAATAGAGTATGAGTTGCACTCTAGAATACTATATTTTAAAGAAAAATCCTACCTATTATGATAGGTTTCCAATACTGACCATGTTTCCGATGATGAAAAATTGTATTCATATGGATTCAGCATTGGTGATGCTTTCTTCATATCTTTAAGTAGAAGTTTGGCTTCCACTAACAAGCTTTTTAGGATTTCTTTCATAAGCATTGCCTGAAATTTCTACATGTTGTTACTGCTAAGCTTTTTTCATTCCTTCTTAATTTATGAGAATTCTTGTAAGCCACACAACTGTGATTTCAGTGCTAGATTTATTTTTAATGGTCTTTCAGGAGTATTTTGTGGAACCATTCAGCAGAAAGGCTCGACAGGAAAATCTGCGGTACAACAGTATGTTAAAGCAACTTAACAGTCAACACACAGCTATTCTGAGACAGTGGAGAGCAGTCCAGCTTTACTTGTTCTCTGAACGTGGTCCTTGGTCTGAAATGTAAGAGTTAAGTTCTTAAATCCAATAGTATGTGATACTTAAATGGAATTTGCTCAGTGACTAACTGACTGTTTAGTATGGTTAAAACCTTGTCAAATTAACTCTGGTAACCATTCTTGACATGTGAAAGTAATATTGAATGCATCTCTTATAATTATTTTTTTTACATATAGTTATCAAAGTGCAAAGTTTGAAGTGTAATGCTGAGATGATTATCTGCATATTAGATTTTCTTAGCAAGTGTTACAGAAGTTAATGATGAAACAATTGCAAAACCCTCCTGAGAGATGGGTGGCTCTGTTGGAAAAGAGAGATTAGACTTGTTAATGAAGACTTTATATGTGTGAAGCTAATTTTAATTTAAAATAATACATTTTGCCTGTCTTAGCTTTTGGAGAAGTTCCAGATAAAGATTTTTTTACATCTTAAAAAAGTCATAAATTGAAAGTGTAAACAATCTGATTTTTAGTAGAAAATAGATACTGATTACAAAGTGCTTTAAGGGTGATCAGAGCTGCAATATGAAGTATAAAATTAAAATGCAGTTTATTGTTCTTATGTTTTACAATGTATAAGTGGATAGCCAGTATTTCTCTAAATATTTACTCTTTAATAACCAGTTCATTCCTGTGGGTTATTACCTTATTTTAACTGTTTTTATGAATATTCTTGTTTTCCTAGGAAACAGCAGCCCATTCACTGGAAACTTTCAAATGTTGAAAATTTTTCACGTATGAGGCTAAAACTAGTGCAGAACTACAACTTCAATTCTCACCAGGATGCTAGTGACCTGAGAGATAATTTAGGTAAAGCTGTATGTATTTTCTGTTTCACTTGGCATTCTTCAATCTTTACTGAAGATGCACACTTTATCTAAGAATCAGTGTATAGTAGACAAAAATCTTTAATTTTCTTTATTTCCTCTTTAGTAAAATGTGTAATGTAAGAGTTGTGCTTTGACCCTAAACAGCATCTTCCTACTGAGTAGAATTCATTTTGTCTGCTTCATTGACACATGTATTTTTGTTGCAAAGATAAAAGAAAGAAAAAAACCCCTCCTTTATTTTAAAACAAGCAGTGACATAGCTTTCTTGCATAAGATGATATTTTCAAGGAAAGGAAACAATGAGATCCAAGCTAAGCATGCAGTACTTGACAAAAACCTTTTTGACCTTACAATTTAATGCATAGATATGAAGCATTTTGTTTCACAAGTGTACCAAAGAGCTGAGTCTTCAAGTTACATGTATTGGGTATCAAGACTCAAACCAAAAAAAACCCAAACCAACTCTTGTAAACCCAAGTTAGTAAAATCCAAGTGCAGCATCTTTCTGTGAAATCTGCATGCTTTAAGTGTCTGGAAGAACACTGAAAAATATTTTATTGGAAATTTACACAACAGAATTCAGTCTAAAATTCTTTAATGTGTTTTATACTGTTTTTATACTTTATTCTGTTATTATTCAACATACATTTCAACTTAGTTCAGGGCTATCTTTAATGTTCTGCTTATCCCCCAAAGCAGTCAAGAAGTTTAGTTGCTTCTATCTCAGTTAATACCAACATTCAACAGTAGAAGATACTCAGTAGTTTAGGTTTCCAAAAGTGTTGCAGCAAAAAAACTTCTGAGCTGTCTATTTCTGCTAGGTGTGCACCCGACACAGCCCTCTAGTGAGTCTCTACTTCTGGAGGCAGTGAAGCAGGTGAAAGTGAGTGACTTGGAAGATGATGTCCTTGAACTACCAGAAGAAGACACAGCAGTCATTTCGAATTTGTAAGTACAGCAAAACCGTACAACTGTTTCAGAACAATGAAATTTGTTTCTGTGCTAGGAAAAAGCTGTAAGAAACAACTTCAGGTGTTAATTAGCATACAAAGCTTCTCTTTATTTTTCTGGTCCTAACAGCCCAATACAGGGCTTTGTAGTAATTTTGAACAGCAGAAAAATTGCCATTGGATTCATCATTATCATTTTGCACTGGGCAAAATGTGACTGGGCAAAAAACTTGACTGGCTGCCAAGTGGATTTAACTCCATTCACCACAGCTCTTTGGGTCCAGACAGATTTTTATGCAATGAAGCATACACTGGTCCATGCCATAGGAAGACAACTTCTCCAAATGCTCTGGGGAATGGTGTCTAAGGCTTTACTAAAGTTTAGGTAGGCAACATCCACAGCCTTTTCCTCATCCACTGAGCAGGGCACCTTTTTACAGAAGCAGATCAAGTTAGTCAAGCAACACCTGCCTTTCATAAACCCATGCTGATTGGGCCTGATTATCTTGTCCTGCATATGCTGTGTAATAGTACTCAAGGTCATCTGTTCTCTAACCTTCCCTGGCACCAAGGTCAGACTGACGAGCCGATAGTTCCCCTAATCCTCTTTCCAGCCCTTCTTGTAGGTGGGTGTCACATTTAGTAATCTCCAATCTTCCCAGTTAGCCAAGACTCCTGGTAGGTGATGGATGGTGCCTTGGTTAACACCAGCCAGATCCCTCAGTACTTTTGGGGTAATCCCATCCTGTCACATAGACTTATGTATGTCTAAGTGGTGTAGCAGTTTGCCAGCCATTTCCATTTGGATGATGGGGACTTCACTCTGCTCCCCATCCCTGTCTTCCAGTTTAGGGAGCTAGGTCCCCAGAGAATAACTGGTGCTACTCCTAAAGACAGAGGCAAAAATGGCATTGAGTACCTCAGCTTTTTCCTTATCCATTGTCACTGTATTTCCCCCCACATCTAATAAAGGTTGGAGATTCTCCTGAGCCCTCCTTTTGTTGCTAATATATGTATAGAAACATTTGTTAATGTCTTTTATGGCAGTAGCCAGATTAAATTCTAGTTGGTTGGTCTTTGGCCCTTCTAATTTTCTCCCTGAATAGCCTGATGAGATCATTGTGGTTCACCCGAGTTGCCTGCACCTTCTTCCAGAGGCCCATAAACTCTCCTTTTTTTTCCTGAGTTCCAGCCAAAGCTCTCTGTTCTGCCAAGCTCACCTTTTGGCAGACAGGAATAGCCTGCTCCTGCACTTTTATGGTTTCAATCTTAAAAAGCATCCAGCCTTCCTGGACTTCTTTGCCCTTCAGGACAGCCTTCAAAGAGAGACTGTCAACCAGTCTCCTAAACAAGGGCCTCTCTCAACTGGTCTGCCCTCCAAAAGTGCAAGGTAGCAGTTCTGCTGACCCCTCTCCTTATTTCTCCAAGAATCAGGAACTCTTATCATAAACCAGATGGGAACAGGCTCTTATCTATCAGTGTTAGGGGTGTTCTTTATGCTGTCAGACACATAAATAAAAGGAGGTGAGCAGGGCAGAGGGAGCTAGCAAATGCTTCACTCCAGCAACTGCACATGCAATGTAGTTCATGCATCTGTATGTGTCTGCGCTCCTGAAATTCAGTAGAGATGTGGCACTTCATGCATTTTATTGTACCTTAAAAGTTACTGAATGTGTTCTTGTGAGATTACATCTCTATAGGTTTCTGAGTAGTATTACTTCAAATACTTCTGATTTACATGAACCAGGACTCAGTTCTGCTCTGTGGCAGAGAATTGAAGCACCTAGTAATTAAATAAGAAAGGGAAATGCGGCTTCATGTTTTCATAACTCAAGGAAGGTCAAGTCCATTGTATCTGAGACTGAAATAATTAGTTCAGATTTTTTTCTGAAATGTATTCTTACCAAGTACTTAATCAACTGTATAATCTGCCCTACCCTGTAACATTTAGTGGTATTTTTTTAGGGATGAGAAGGACGAGCAAAGTCAGAAAGAAAAGCTAATATTATCTGAAGACTGTGAACTCATTACAGTAATTGATGTGATACCTGGCAGACTGGAGGTCACAACACAGCACATCTATTTCTTTGATGGTAGCACTGAAAAAGAGGAAGGTGAGCATGAATAGTATCTCTTTTCAGTGCAGTTCAGTTTTCTGTTTTTACTATGCTGAGTTTGATTTTTTTGTTTGTTTCATTTGTTATTTGAGAATGAGTGTCAAACTAATTGTGAAGAGACATGTTATGGATCTGTACTGAAAATTCATATTGTATTTGGTGGTCAGTGGCTGGCTGATCCCATCAGTATTAGTTATCTGGAATTGTACTTCCTGAGCTGTTAAACAATTTGCTTTTCTTAGTATTAGTTTAAAAAATCAATTTAGTAAAAAAGATTAAGTTTACTGGCTAAAAAGAGTCATTACCTCTAGTTTGCTGTTTGAATGGCACTTCACTGTTCTCCGTGAGTTTCACTCATAGATTGAATAAAAAGTAGTAGTAAGTAATTATTAAAAAGTAGTAGTATATAAACATTATTAATCTATATTAATTTTGTGAACTTTTAATAGAGTACACATAATTGAGTATGAAAAAGTGACCTGAACTGTTTCAAAAACAGTATATTGAGGTTGTCTTTAGGGAAAGTTTGGTTCATATTTTTTGTCAGCAGAATACATATATTACATAATGTGTCTCTGGTCAGAAAGCACAAATGAATTGTACACTCCATTGGTAGTTCCACCTGCCTTTCAGCAGAACAACTGAAGTCAATAATTCATTTCAATAATACATTTCTTGATGAAGTAACATTAAAAATTTTCTTTTTCTAGGAATAAAACTGGGTTGATAGCAATGATGCTGCATTATGTCTACATGAAAAGGTTTTGATATATACCAAGTCAATAATCAAAGTGCTCTTCCTAGGGGTAGGTTTTGATTTCAAATGGCACCTTTCTCAAATTCGAGAAATACATTTGCGTCGGTACAACCTGAGAAGGTCAGCTTTGGAGATCTTCCTGACAGATCAAACCAATTATTTTCTCAACTTCAGTAAGGAGGTATGGGTTTCCCACATTTCCTTGATTTGTGTAATTAGAACAAGTGTCAAGTTTAAGTTCACTGTTAGTGTCTAATTTGAGTTTGGTGTCTCTTGTAATAGTGTAACAGTAGTATCAAAAGGTTTCCTAGATATAGCCAAAAGGGGAATTCCCATGGGGGAATTTTCACAGATTGCAGTCTGTGAAAATCTCAGTCTGACATCTACAAACAGATACATTTTTAAAAGATGGATCAAACAAGATCCCTCTTTTTCATATCTCTGTTATGATACCAAACAATTATTCAATTAAAATTATATCAGCACTAATCTAAATATCTAGAAGCCCATGTATTTTTTTTAAATATTCTGAGTAAATTAATTACAAAGAAAAGGAAATCTTCTGTTTTACCACAACACTGGAAGTCATAGCTATTTCTATATTCTGTGGTTTAGGATTAGTGAACTTTTTTTTTTTTCCTGGATAATGATCCTTGTCTGGGGGACTAAGATAAATAGCAGAAATTAGTGTGAGTTGCCTACTAATAGGTCAGTTTATGAATAGCTCCTATAGAATGTTGTTGGGGTTTTTTGGATTGTTTTTTTTTTTCCAGTAAATAAATTTTGGCAATAGTTCTGTAGGGAAAATATTAGTGTAATTTTATTTGAACATCAGAAGTATTTCCTAGAAGACTTCTGTGGCAACAATTTTCTGTGTAGCAACACAAAATCACTTCATACCTTATGTTACCTTTATATCCCATCACTGAAGGATGCCATATCCATTTATATCCAGACATTTTACAGAGCAAGAGATAGATATATTTTAAAATATAATGGTGTTCCATTTATTTCACATTTTAATGAGCAGAGAAGTTGTTTACTTGTCAGCAGAATATTTTTTTATTAATGCTGTTTGCTAACAGGTACGAAACAAAGTCTATAGTCGGATATTGTCACTGCGTTCTCCAAATATTTCTGGAACCAGGTCTCCACAGGAACTTTTTAAAGCTTCAGGTTTGATGCAGGTATGAGACTTTGTTATAAATGGTATAGAGCATTCCTCTTTTTCTTGTAGTAGTCCTGGAAGGTCCTGGACTTCATAATTTAACTCCTCCACCTCCACTGGTTAGATGATAAATGCCAACTTCTATACCCTTAGTTTAGTCACTGAACTCTCACATGTATGTTTCCAGAATTGCTGTGTTTTGTGTTTACAGTCAGTGAGGTAATTGGATAGAGCTAAGGACTGCTGATGTGGTTATGGAAAATGTTCCAATTACAATGGAAAGCTTGTAGGATACTTGTTTCTAGTTTAAGTGTATGATCTCAAATGCACGTTTTGGAATTTCTGTTGCTATATGTGCAGCTAATGTCCCCTGATGCCTTTTCATGGTGGGGCTTTTGGCAAAACCCATGTGAAGATTAAGCAGGAAATACATTCTTAAGGGAAAGATTAATATTACTATAAAAGGAAAATGTAAAAATGTATTACCCTAAATATGAATAAATGTTAAAATGTAGTAAATGTATTTTTGTCTTCCACAAGTACTGTTTTCTCTGAGGAAGGAAGCTTTATAAATTACTTCTAAAATATAGGAAATACTTTGATTTTTCTTTGCTTTCCCAGTGATAAAAGCTATCATGTTCTATGTTTATGTAGTTAAAATTCCAGCTGTAATGAACAGCCTCTATCACGTTACAGACAGGTATTCAGCCCTTCTGAAATCAGCTCTGTCTGTTCCTTGTTTTAAAATATAATAGTGGAGTGATGGCACAAGGACAGTGTTAATTTACAAATTCCTGTACCCTTAGCCAATGGGAGAACAATTTATAAGTAAGTTTTGACCTAAGAACTCTTAATGGGTTTCAAACTTTTGTTCCCCTTTTTCTCAGTCCCTGTTTACCTACCTTCATTTTGCTTCTTTCATTTCTGTTTTTCTTTTCCTTTTTTATTCTGGGGCTGCTACTTGTCTGCTGCCCTGTATTTAAAAAAAGTATTGGCATCAATCAGGGACATAATTTTACTGAAATATTGGTAGTACAGTCACTCGATCAAAGGGAAAGTAAACTTTATTTGGATAGGTTAAATTTGGACTTTCATACCATTTTTAGAGCCTTGTGTCATTCACTTGCCAATACTGTGTTCTGACAGCTAAATACTGACAAGACGTGATTTGCGGTAGTGATATCTTTGATATAATGACTCCCATTTTATCATTTTTGTCCTTCAGAAATGGGTGAATAGAGAAATCTCCAACTTTGACTACCTTATGCAGCTGAACACAATGGCAGGACGAACTTACAATGACCTTGCTCAATATCCTGTGGTAATTAAAAAAAAAATAAAATTCCAGATTATTTTTTTTTCTAATTTGAAAGATAGATTCTTTTATCTCAATTTGATCTTTGACTCTTTTTTTAGTTCCCTTGGATTTTACAAGATTATACATCAGAAGAACTGGACCTGAATAATCCTGCAGTCTTTAGGGATCTCTCCAAGCCCATAGGGGTTGTAAATGAAAAAAATGCTAAGGCTGTGAAAGAGAAGTATGTATTTGAACACTTAGTTATATTTCTCTTTTTTTTCTGAGTCTCCAGGTGAAAAATAAATTTAAAAAATAAAGTTGTGACAATGAGATTTTTAAAAACTAGTTTTATAATATTGCAGATGCATTTTCAAAGGTTGTTGATTTGCTTTTTCTGCTGCATTCAGATTAGTTATCTTATATATGGCACTAAGAGGACAAAACTTACTGTTGTAAATTTTCAGTTTTCTTAGAGATAAAAAAATGAAAGGTTGTAGAGAGAATTTAATACCCTACCAAATTGAAGAGACATCTTGTGTCCCATATCTGCTTCAAGATAAGGGCTGTGAAATAATACTGATGACTTGAGCTGCCTGTGCTGAGAGGTAGCATTGATCATAAATCTGTGCTTCCTGCTCATTTTTGCAAGCATAGATTATTATCTTTGAAATAAAATATAACTTGGTGGCTTCCAACAAACTCCTCTGTAAGCAGGAATGTCAGGTACTTACACCCACACACCAGCATAGTGATGCTTCCTTTGTGCTAATGTGGGGAGTGTGCTGTCATACCAGCTTGCATCTGGTGTTGCATCTTTCAAAACCTGCTTAATTCTGAGAACTTGGAACATGAAGAATTTTCTTTGAATGTTGAGGCTTCATCCTTGACTGTAATGAAATTAGTTCTCTAGCATTATGTTCAACTATAATTTCTCTTAATAGGTGACAATGTATCAGCCAGATGGTGGTGTAGTAATGTAGAGTGAGTTTGTCACTAGAAAAGGAAATCTGTCTACGTGTTAAATCACTTCTCAGCATTCTGACACAACCTTACACTCTTTTTAAAATGTTTTATTTCTTGAATCTTGCTGGAAACTGTCACAAGTCTCTTCAGTAGTAAATGTTCAGGCTAGTCATGTGGGAGTTTTTGTCTGTTATCTAAAATCATGTTAGTCATTCCTGTCTTGCCCTCTATCCAGTTTCTGACAGTTGATAGCAAATGCCTAGAGAGAAAATATAAAGAACAGGTATACAAAGGCTTTATCTGGTGTTCATTTCAATTTTTCATCAGTCTTTTGCTTAGGGACTTTTAAAGTCAGAATTGGAATCCTTAGGTTTATAGAGCTCAAATTCTCTTACGGATTGATGTTATAATTTCCTTTGAATCCTGGCCTACAATAAGAATAATCCACATGTAAATAGTTGTGCTCAGGTGTATTTATTAAGATTTCATTTTCTTAGATACGAAAACTTTGAGGATCCCTTTGGGATGATTGATAAGTTTCACTATGGGACTCATTACTCAAATGCTGCTGGTGTCATGCATTACCTCATTCGGGTGGAACCTTTCACAACACTTCATATTCAACTTCAAAGTGGAAGGTATGCTGTGAGCAAATGAACAGCATCTTTCTTTTTGTTCCTTTTCACTTTACTAAAGGAATGATCAAAGTTAAACCTGAGTTTTCTGATCCACAGATTTGACTGTGCTGACAGGCAGTTCCACTCTATTCCTGCTACCTGGCAGGCGCTCATGGACAACCCCAATGATGTCAAGGAACTTATCCCAGAGTTCTTCTACTTTCCAGAGTTCCTGGAGAATCAAAATGGTAAACTAATGACTTAGAATATTCTTACAGAAAACTGTATTGGAAATAGTTGTTACAACCTATTGTGAATGCTGTAGAACACTTCTTACTTAAGCTTTATAGTGTGCTTGTAGAAATTACTTCAGTCATCATGCTGGCTTGAAACTGTTTAATAAAAACACCAGTTGTTTTATGCAGCAGCCTAAACATTGTTTAAAATTCAGACTGGGGATCTATGCATGGCTGGAGATAGTGTTGTTTACCTAATGTAAAATATCATGGATGCTCATCCAAAAAAAAAGTTAGCAATAGTTAATACTGATTAAATAGTTAGTAAAACTTAATACAGATAAATTAGTATTCTTTTTACTAGGTCCTTTGGGTAATAGAGTTTGGACATCTTCAAATGTGTGGGGGTTTATTTGTACTAGGCAGCCAGCATGTTTTCTGCTTGTAATGGTTATATTCCATTGCAGTGTTAGCTCACCTGATTTTAGAGCCACGTAAGGTTTCAGTACACATCAGAAGATGGAATAAAAACCTGTTGCATTCATATATAATGCTGATTGAAAAGGCAGCATCCTTCATTCTTATATGAGACTTGTAGCCATTTTTTAATTCACATTTATTGCATAGGAAATGGCTTCTCTACCTGTTAAACATTATCTAAAAATGGATTTGTATATATGCGCTGCTGCTAGTTTAGACTGCTAGCTACAGTCTACTGGAGTTATAAGATACAAATACTGGAAACACACAAGTCATGTTCAAAAGCCATTTGAGAATTTAGAATTGTTCAATGAAAGTTGGTGTGATTTAAGACTTCTTGAAAGCCTTGATTCACAACCATTTAAACTATAAGTAACTTCATTCTTAGAAATAATCTCACTAAAAATGTTTTGGACTCTTCATCCTGGTAAAAGAAAAAAATCCAGGTGTGGAACAGGTGTGTAAATGACTAATGCTACTCTTAAGGTTGGGACTTCAGCTTCCAAATAGTCTAGGTGTTTTGGACAAATGTTATCCTGTTTCCTTTAACATTTTAAACATTCAGAGTGGAATGTAGCCTCCTATGGCAGTGGTATTGTTACTGGAGATTTACATTAAGAATTTTCCAATGTTGAGAAAATACTGAGAAAAGAATACTTTTTATTCTTTATTGAGAAATCAAAATATTTGAAATATTTTTTAGTAACTCTTAAAATTCTCCAAATTATTCACCAGGTTTTAATTTAGGTCGACTTCAATTATCCAGAGAGGTGGTAAATGATGTTGTTCTCCCCAAATGGGCCCACTCCCCAGAAGACTTTATTTATAAACACAGGAAAGCTCTGGTAAGATGATGATTTAATGAGTAAAGCAAGGATAAACTACAACTACACATTGTCACTGTGGCTTATGTGTAAAATACTGGGAGTACATACAAACTAGAGTTGTAGTTGCATTTGACATTGCAAGTACCACTGGAACTTTCAGTTAAAAGTAATCTGTGGACAAAACTATTCAGAAGAAAAAAGGAAAGAACCTGAAGATACTAATAAATAAATAAATAAATAAATAGTTTGCTGCCCTGAGAGCTAAAATTAAAAATGAGGTGGGTTTAGGTGATTAGGCTTCCCTTGCTTTTTAAAGATTATTCTGTATGATATTAGAGAATTGGTATCTTACCTACCCTTGCATAGTTGCATTTCAGTAGTCTAGGTTACTGCCCTTGACACACATGAATATTCTTATGCTTTTGCCCTATACAGTGATATAAAACTAGTTTGTGGAGTCTCTTGGTTTAGGAATTAAATCTCTTTCACAGAAAACAGTAAATACTTCAAGAAGGGAGCAGTGCTTCTCTTCTTCTTATCAGAGCATTTTTTCCTTCTAGGAATCCGAGTATGTTTCTGCTCATCTACATGAATGGATTGATTTAATTTTTGGCTACAAGCAAAGGGGACCAGCTGCAGTGGAGGGACTGAATGTGTTCTATTATTGTACTTATGAAGGTACAAACCTGTATACTCTGTTATCATTGTCATCAGACTTGTGGGTTTTCAGTATTAGAACTTGATTTGTGAGTCTGCCATGCAGTAACATAAGGTAAGGCAAGAGAGCTATAGATGAAATATGGCAGCACAATTTGTAATTTATCATCAATTAATGAGAATGTTTGATGCTTTTATCAGAGGCTGTGAACCTCAAATGTTAATAAGGTTGTTGGGTTTTTTTTCCTAAACTGGCTGTTTCAATTGGTTGTGTTTTGTTTCTAGAAGTTGCTTGGAGGTTTTCATTAGTTTCTCATTTGCTTGCTTAAAAGGATTTGTGGGAAGAGATTTCTTGTGGTTTAGGAGTCAAGGCAAATGTTAGCCTGTTAATTCCAAAGCTGAATTTTGAGTGGCTTTTGTGTGCAGCTTATTGCATGCATGAAGTATATTAGATTAATTTGATAAGGAAAAAGCCTGCAATTCTTGCACTTACAGATATGTTTAAAATTCCACTTAAAATCAGTGGAGTTTTCAGATCGTATTTTGTATGGAGGCATTTCTTGGAGACTTTTCTGGAGTAAAGGATAATAATGCTGCAATTAAATTAAGTTTTGCAACATTTATGGATCATATTCGTTCTCAGTAACTTGTCTGGTTTATGGTTTCCTTTTCTTTTTTACCCTTCATTGTTTTGGTTGGGATCCAGGGGCTGTGGATTTGGATACTTTAACAGATGAGAAAGAAAGGAAAGCTTTAGAAGGGATGATAAACAATTTTGGGCAAACGCCATGTCAGCTCTTAAAGGTAATGGTATTTGTTCCCTCTCAATCAGATTTTATTAATTAAATCAAACTGAGTTACAAAGGGCTTCTGTATGAATGAAAAATGTAAGATAATGGTGTGTAATTTTAGGAATGTTAAGTCTTTGTTCCGTTACAACTTATGAAGCTCACATTGATTGAAACTTAGTGTTTTCGAAAGAAATTGATTCACTTTAAGAAGGGAAATTGGGTGCTGAAGAGTTTGTTTTCCCATTGATTTCCTGTAAGATTGTAAGTATCTTATGTGACTTGAACAAACTGATAAATTTGTCTAATTTGATATTCCTCTGAATATCATCTCCTAGGAGCCTCATCCGCAAAGGCTGTCAGCAGAAGAGGTAGTGCAAAGACTAAGTAAAAATGATACCTCTACTCTAAATGTCTTCCAGCACCTCACTGAACTGAAGTCATTCTTCATAGAGGTAGATGTGTTTCTTCAAATTGTCTGAAGTCTAATCTAAAACTTCTGATGCACTTGAAACAAAAGATCACAACCTAGAGGAAAATAAGAAAATATCTTAAAATGCAACATGTATAAAATGAGCTCTGTCTTTTTATTTAGCTTCATAGAGGCTGAATGCCATAAATTTCTTCCTGCTGGCTGCTTGTATGTATGCTGTTTGGATATTAAGTTAGCCACCACATCAAGAAAGCTAAGAACATTATTGGTGGTATCCAAGGACTCACTGAACCTTGTAGCTAAACTCACTGCATGGGAACAGAGCTAGAGTTTAATTTCTGGTGTTGTCAACAAAGCATACCTGCATGAACTGAATATGTGTATACCAGTGCCTTAGAGTACTGTACAGGTCTGACATTGATTCCAGAGGCTTTGGATATTGTTCTTCACAGGTTCTAGGTTTGTTCTTAAGCTCTTGATATAATCAGGTCAAAACCATGTCCTTTCTCATAGGGAATCAGTGATGGTGTGCCCATTGTCAAAGCTGTTGTCCCCAGGAATCAGTCACGTTCCTTTATTTCTCAGGGAAGCCCAGAGATCTTGGTGAGTCGTGTGTGTCAGTGCTATTCCTAGACTGCAGACAGTCAAGGAGAAACAATTCTTAACTGTTTCTGTCCAAATGTGTTCCTTTAGTGTGTAGTGTGTCAGCTATAAGTTAAGTATTTCTCTTCTGAAGATATGCCAGAATGATTTGTTGAATAGCATTTAAGAGCTGATGAGAAAGAATGGAGGCTGAAGTGAGGTGTAAGTTGCCTACTTCATCCACTTCCATGGTAGCAATCAATTCCCTAGTGCAACACATTCCAGCTTTAAAATGAGAGTATTGATTTATTAATGGCATCATTATGTTTATTATTACTTCCCAACCCATATGTTAAAAAAATACTGTATGTGGTGTATAGACACTGCAAAGGCCTATACTGTTCCTAGAATTAACTTCTGCACTAATACAGATGCTGGTACTATGGCAGATGGCCAGATGATGAAAGGAGGGGAGTCTTTCTGTATTTACATCTCTGTGTATGGTCAGAATACTGTCCTGCGTGCAATAATACCTATGTTCTGCAGGAAAGAATATTCTTTTCCAATACTCCTGTTTTGTAGGTCAAACTTCTTGTCCTGGCTTAATGTGGTATGTGTGTATGTCATCTGGAATGTCTAAAATTCTCATGGTGTTTTTTCTAAGTTTCTGATGAAAATACTCTCCAATAGTTAGATTCCTTAATTACTTTCTCAGAAATAGAACTCTAGTACAATTTTTTAAAAACTTCATGTGTTAGTATGTTAACTATTGATAATTTCTATTTCAAAGAAGGGAAGCAGCACCTTAAACTAAGTGAATGAATAGTAATGTTGGCTGGGGTTTTGTTTGTTTGTCTCCTCCCTTCCAGCCCCCTTAAATTTCTCTGACCTATCTTAATATGTACCACGTACCACCTGTGGATTAACTCATTTGAGCTGGAATTATTTAAAAAAAAACTTGTAGGGGATGAGGGCTGTGTGCTTTTTTCTTTGTGGTAAATTCTCAGGAAGTGTATGCTGGAGTAGGCATCTTTCATAAGCAAGCTCCATTACCATTAAAGAAAAGCATAAAATATGCCTCTGGGTTTCAGCAATTTTTCTTTCAATTTTTTTAGGTAACAGCAAGTCTGAACTGCATTATTGGAACTCATGGTTGGCTACCTTATGATAAAAACATCTCCAACTATTTTACATTCATCAGGGATACCACAGTAACAAATCCCAAGTAAGCAAGTGATGAGGAGAGTTCAAAATGCATGCATCTATAGTAATAAAATACTGTAATTGTTCAACAGTCAGTAGATTGTACTGTTTTCATTGTCTGAGTTTTCATCTAAGAATGCATCTTCTGATGTTCAATAATATTAGCTCTGAAATACCATATACATAACTCCTTACTAGAACATATTGTTTTTTTCTAATGATCAGTCATAAAAACTTGTCTTAGAATCTGAGATGGGTAGTCTTCCTAATTTCTTACACTATAGTTCAGGTATATGTATTGGGTTTTTTTCTTTGGCTTTTAGAAGATTCCTTTTTTTCTGTAATGTCACAGTACTTAATAGGGACATGAGTTATCCTTACAGAATCAAATTGCATGAAAGACTGAAAGGATTAAAATTGAATTCTTGCTTCCACTTGCTGATGGCTATCAGGACCAGAATTTCATTTTTTTATCTGTATAGCTCCTTCTAGAGATGGAATTTTTCATTAATTTTTAAGCTTATAGGAAGTGCAAAATGCATTGATTTAAACTAAGGTTCCTCTTAACTGTTCATCCTCTGCCTACAGAACACAACGCAACGTGAGTGGTCCTTTTGCACCAGGACTGGAGATCACATCTAAGTTGTTTGCAGTATCCCATGATGCCAAACTACTCTTTAGTGGAGGCCACTGGGACAACAGCATCAGAGTGACATCTCTTACGAAGGGGAAGCTGGTTGGACAGCACATTAGGCACATGAGTTAGTAACTCTACTGTCAAATGAAAATTTTTGTGTTGTACCTTGATGCTGGGTCTTTTTGAAAAGAATTACAACCAGTGCTCTTGGGCAGACAGACGTGTTAAAAGGGAATGGCAGTGTATGAATAGAAGAATATTTGAGCCATAATTTTTACATAAATTACTTGAGCATGGCTTCTTAGTCATTGTAGTGATGTTTTTATGCAGCTTCAAAATAAGGCTTGACTGCTATTTTTAAGTAGCAAAGCTAAGTCCAGTTGGTACACCTGGCTGTACCATGACTTCATTGTTTAATCCAGACTCATCATCCCTTATTGCAGAGGAACGTTTCATGCTGACTGCAAATCAGGATGTATTGTTAATGTATTATATGCATATTGCAATTAGGTGGGAAATTAGTCTTAAATACATATGTGATAATGTCCTGTTTTCTTTCCTATATCTAGATATTGTGACCTGCTTGGCAATAGATCACTGTGGAATTCATTTAATTTCAGGCTCCAGAGACACTACCTGTATGATATGGCAAATAGTTCAGCAGGTAGGTTATGTGGACATACTCTGAGAAGTTTTTTCTGAATGCTTTTCTGTCATTCTCTGTTTTGCTTTGATGTTTTGGTTTTTTCTTTCCTTTCAGGTTCACAGGGAAGATAGTCCACTAAAATAGATTAGCTTAGTCATTTTTTTTACTCCCATTGTCTTCTGTGAAATAGTCACTATACACATTAGAATCATAGAATCATAGAATCATAGAATTAGCCGGGTTGGAAGGGACCTCAGAGATCATCTAGTCCAACCCTTGACCCACCGGAGCAGTTGCTAGACCATGGCACTGAGTGCCACATCCAGTCTTTTTTTAAATGTCTCCAGGGACGGAGAATCCACCACCTCACCGGGCAGTCCATTCCATAGCCTAATCACCCTCTCCGTGAAGAAATTCTTTCTAATATCTAACCTAAACCTCCCCTGGCACAACTTAAGACTGTGTCCTCTTGTCTTGTTGAAGGTCGTCTGTGAAAAGAGTCCAGCTCCCACCTCGCTACAGCCTCCTTTCAGGTAGTTGTAGACGGCAATGAGGTCTCCCCTGAGCCTCCTCTTCTTCAGGCTGAACAGCCCCAGCTCCCTCAGCCTCTCCTCATAGGGCCTGTGCTCGAGTCCCTTCACCAGCCTGGTTGCCCTCCTTTGGACCTGTTCCAGGACCTCTACATCCTTCTTAAACTGAGGGGCCCAGAACTGGACACAGTACTCGAGGTGTGGCCTAACCAGCGCCGAGTACAGGGGAAGAATCACCTCCCTGGACCTGCTGGTGATGCTGTTTCTGATACAAGCCAGGATGCCATTGGCCTTCTTGGCCACCTGGGCACACTGCTGGCTCATGTTCAGTTTCTTGTCAATGCAGACTCCCAGGTCCCTTTCTGCCTGGCTGCTCTCCAGCCACTCTGTCCCCAGCCTGTAGCACTGCATGGGGTTGTTGTGGCCAAAGTGCAGAACCCGGCACTTGGCCTTGTTGAACCTCATCCCGTTGGAGTCGGCCCAACTCTCTAGTCTGTCCAGGTCCCTCTGCAGAGCCCTCCTGCCTTCGAGTTGGTCCACACTTCCTCCCAGCTTGGTGATTAGTTACAGTATAGCTGAAGTACAGTGTAGTAGAGGCAGGCTTAAAGATTTCATAGGTGATTTTCAGGGCAGGCAAATATTGTCCTTCATTCTATGGATGAAAGAATCAAAGAAGACACACACTGCTTGAGACTACTAGAATTAGTGAGAACTACGTTTGTAGTTTAGGATTTTTACATTTCTAGGCTGCTGTTCTCTCCAGCAGTTGCATTTTAGCATTGCATTTTCTCTGTGGGAAGTGCTGATGAGTAAACTAGGAGTGTTTCAGAATTCTTCATTATTGGTCTTGTGCTTTCACACGTTGAAAGTGGTTGTGTGACACGTGTGTGTATGGACACTGGAAATGTGAGGCTATTTCCATTGTTATGCTTTTTTAAATGTTCATTTCTGAATGCTGCATTACAGATACATGAGTAGGATTAACTGCAAGGGGGAATTACCATGTTATGGACTGTACATTTGGTCAGGTCACCTCATTCTTATCTTTGAACTAAAATTGGCACATTAGCCAATACAGTGGTGAATAGCTGCATGTGTTTTTGTGGAAGCTGTCTTTACGATGTATTTATAATTCTTTCAAAAAATACTTTCAGAGTACTTTTTGTGGTCAAAAAGGTAGTGATACCTTAGTGCTCACAACTGTATGTTTTGGTCTCAAGTGAGGATAAATGCTGGAAATTTTTTTGTTCGTGTATCTTTTCAGTGCAAATGAAATAAGTCATCTGAGTATTATCTTTGTTTAGAATTACTTTTTCCTAAATTTTGTTTTTGTTTTTACTGGATATATAAAATTGATGTTGTATGTGTTAAGTTCTTCTTGTGGGAGTTTTACCTTGGTCTTTACAAAGTGGCAGCAATGGACTACATACTGTCACTTCCATTGTACTTTTCTGCTCTGCATTGTTACCTTCTTTTCCAGCTCTGTATTTTGACACTTATTCTGCACTCCTGCATTCTTCAGGCTTTCAGGGCTTGGTTAGCAGTCAAATTTCTATCACAGATATCATGTAGTCCTCTTTAGAATTATGTACTATACTATATACTGTTCCTTCTCTCTAAGCACAGGTCTTGCCTTAGAACTAGTTTGAGAATGTCTGTATAGCCTGACAGTTCACTTACTGGCACAAAAGCACTAAGTAATTTTGACATGTTGAAAAATGTCTATTTTATTAGCATTATTAAAATGCTATTTTGTTAGCATTATTGCAGGATTCCCTTTGCATGTTATACTACTGATGGTCATTAAAAAGGATTATTTCCTGACTTTTCCTTAGAATATGGAACAGAGTTTCTGTAATTGTAAACAAAATACCTTTCAGCTTCTTTGGCTGGACTGGGAAGATAGTGCTTAATTTCAGGGTAAACTGTAAGAACTGAATAAGCCCAGATGCACAGGTAAAGAAAAATGGAATGGATGAATGAGTGCACAATTCCTGTTAGAACTGCTCACTGTGGTCCTTGCATACCTGGACATCTGAAAACATAGAAACAAGTCAGCTAAGTGATTGTCTTTCACATCCACATAGTAACTATATGTTCATTTATTCTTGTGATTGCAGTAAATAGGGCTGATGATAAAAAAGGTGAAAAATTGAAATTGGAATGGTTGAGTTATGGCTTGGGTTTTGGCCTGGATCAAATATACATCTCACACAACTGATATTGAAGTACCAGGAATCTATTTTTTGTTTGTCCTTCAGCTGCAAGAGGATGTGTCATTGCACTTTTTGTTTCTCTCAGGGAGGAGTGCCTGTAGGGCTGGCACCTAAGCCATTACAGATCCTTTATGGACATACTGATGAAGTTTCAAGTGTTGGCATCAGCACTGAACTGGATATGGCAGTGTCAGGAGCCAGGGTAAGCATCCTCATACTTTTTTCTTCATTGCTTCTTCTCTACTTAAACCATAGAGCATATTTGAAATTGATGAAGAATAATAAAAAAAAGAAAATCTGACTACTTCACAATATTTTTCTTCAGCCTTTTGCTTCTAGAAGATATGTGCCATCTCCCCTGGTTTCTGAGCAAACTTTTGCTCTACTCTACTGTACTACACTGGCAGGCTGCTGAACTCAAGTCTGTACTGTGTTTAATGGCTACTTATAAGTGTGACCTGTGAACCTCCTCTTGCCCTGTTTGCATTTGGTTTTTCATATGCTTATAGTAAATGGCCTTAAGGGGAAAATGTCTTTGAACAGAGCTCCTGTTACTTTGGAGTCTTGATCCCCAGTTAAGAATTTAAGTGCATTAAAACATTCCCTCTGTATTTAAATACCTTTCTGTCTGTTATGGTAACTTACCTGCTGAGTAAAGACTTACCTGGATATTTGGTCCCTGCAGGATGGGACAATTATTGTCCGCACTATTCGGAAAGGTCAGTATGTGAGGACTTTGCGACCACCTTGTGAGAGTTCCCTCCTGCTGACTGTTCCCAATCTGGCTGTGTCCTGGGAAGGCCATATAGTTGTCCACACCAGCATAGAAGGAAAGACTACTCATAAGGTATATTCATGGAATAGCTCTGTTTGTTTTACTGAAGACTTTAATCATAATAAATGTACCTAACCTTATCCTTATTTCCTAAAGTAATAAGGCTTTTTGAGCATGCTGGGCCTATTTTATTTTCTTGTTTAATTTTGCTAGCAAATTTCAGTGAAATTTGATTAAAAGACAAATCATAGGCATATTCTGCTCCTTTAAGTTTTATGAGAATCTACAACTGCCTGCAAGAAAAATGTCCAAGCATGTGTTAATTAATCTCCCTGGGAGAGCTGCTTTGAAGTGGAAAACTAGGAAGTTCCATTATACACAGGAACAGAGGATTATAAGCCTAGGTGCAAGATGCCCAATGACTGCACTGGTATTTCTTAGTTTTGGATTGGAAAAATGGCTGTAATATTCACAGTGAAGCTTATTCTGTCTATTGAGTAGCTGTGTATTTGCTGTAATAAGGGTAGAGCTGGTATGATTTCTGTTAGCATGGGGAATTCCTTGGAAGACAAATTCATTGGATGTAGGCATGCTAGCTGCATTGGGAAGATGGGGAGAGAAGAGACCAAGGTGTTGTCAGGTTGGAGGAACTTAAGATGATTGTGGTAGCTGTATCCTTAATCCATCAAGAATTCATTGCCTTTGTTCAGAAAAAAACATTCTAGATCTAACTCTGTGGAAATATACCTGTTTTCTTCTACTTTTCAATTTAGGTTGGGGGAGGGAGGATGGCAGCAGCGCTGAAAAGTGCTCTTTTCTTCTTTAAAAAAACCCTTATAAAATAGACACCTGTTGATTAAATCTATTACTATTTCCAGAAAATTTGGAATTGATTAGATGGATAGGTAGGATGTTAGGATGATAAATCAAGAAGTAACAAAGAATAATTTTTAAAAATTCTGTATATGGCCTAGTATTGATGCACATTGCGTATATACTTGGTACTTTTGCATCTTTCAACAAACAAACTTGTCATCAGCAATATTATCTGTGGGTTATTGGCCAAGTTAGCTCCTCTCAGAAAGGTAAAAATAAAAATAATACACTCTTAATCCAGTCAGTCCTCTGTGACAGATTTGTCTTTCATCTATTCAGGATAAGAATGCATTACATCTCTATTCTATCAATGGAAAGTATTTGGGTTCTGAGACTCTGAAGGAGGAAGTGTCAGATCTGTGTGTGACTGGGGAGTACATCGTGATGGGCAGCTTGCAGGGATTTCTTTCCATACGGGACCTCTACAGGTAATGCACCACATGTATTTTGTTGTTGAGATGAAAATGTAAAGGCTTAGAGAGAAATGGTTGAGAGGGAGAAATGGTAGAGGTAGAAATGGTAGAGAATGGACTTTGTTTAGCACTATAGGTGGAAACCATTGCTTTTTTCTGTCTACCTAAAAACCTCTTTTGTGGGGGAACTAAGGGAGAAAATGTAAATGAGAGGTTGTACCACATGCCTTTCTTCTCAGGCACTTATCCTAAGTATACTGACTAGAACTGGCAAAATTTAGGAATAGTGGTGTCTGACATGTGCAAACTGTGATTGTCCCAGTATCTGATTAGTCACTGGGAGCTCAGCAACTGCAGGATCAAGCCTCATGTTGTTCTGCACAGAGTTTTAAACTTTTTAAGCTTCATTGCTTTTCAGCGTGGGAGTGATCTTTGTCACTTAAGCAGTTGTGGGACTAACATTACTGTTCTTCAGTGAAAATGTCCTAATTTACTGACTTGCCCATCTATGCCTTTACTTGTTACTGGGACTCTATTCTGGGGTATGTTTAGATCATTACTTAGGAGTTTTACAATAACTGAAATGGCAAACTGGATCCTTGAGAAAATGTGTTTTGTAGTGCATCCTGCAGACAGCAGTTTCCACTGCAGTGTAATTCTCTGCAGTATGTGCAAACAAATACATGATGTGCTTTCTCTTTGTGATTTTGATCATTTCAGCCTGAGTCTGAGCATCTCTCCCTTAGCAATGCGACTGCCAATTCATTGCATTTCTGTCACCAAAGAGTATAGCCACATCCTGGTTGGCTTGGAGGATGGCAAGTTGATTATCGTTGGTGTTGGCAAGCCAGCAGAGGTAAAACCCACCATCAAGAACTTTTTCTACCAAACAGTGGGAAGTTCACTTATTTCAGCTTTCCAGTTAAGCAAGAGGTCTCCTCTGTGGCAGGGTAAATTTAAGAGCAAGTTTCAGTTCTCAGTGGGAAAGAAGTAACTTTTGAGACTACGCTACTGAAATTTCTCATTAAGATTCAAAGGTATATAGAGATTGCAGATGGGAAGCTCAGCTGGACTAACTTCCAGACTTTTATCACTCACATCTGAAAAAGCTAAGTCATAGTAGCTAACCTATTTTGAATGTGATAGTGTTGTCAGCCACTTCTTGATTAAATAATTTTCCAGAAAAAAATTAGAATCAAAAGAGAGCAAGTTACTTTCTGTATTATTATGGTTTGTGTCAGGTATCTGTTAATATACATTGGCTGACATTGGCAGAAAAAATACTACTTCTCTTAAGAGTGTCTAATTGCAGTGCACAATGAATCACTTGTATAGGTCCCACATATGCTCTGTGCTCCATATTGTGAATATAAACTTGTTGGTACTATATATGTAATATCAGATACAGAGCATCCATCTGTAACATTGCTAACCCAATTTTTATTGTGCAAAACACAGGCTTTGCTTTAAGTACCTGTTGTCATGACTTACAAAGTACTTGAGTTAGCTTAGATCTGCTTCTCTTTATAACCCAGTATCTGTTTTGCTGCAGTATATTTATTTGAAAATGTGTATATCCGTTTTGCATGACCTTTAGTACATACCAGAAAAGTGTATCTTAACTTAATTTTGTAATTTGATTGTGAAAACAGAGCAACTTTATTTGCCAGCACTTCAAAATGTTTTAGCTGGGAGATATATAGTTTAGTATTTGAAACAGGCTCCACACAGTGGCAGTATGGTTTTGCTCAAAGATGGGGAGGGGAGTTTTCCACTGACTTCCAGGTGGACAGCTTTTTCCTACTGTTGAGTTGACAAAGAGCTGCTTGTAATATGGTTAAATATTTCTAACAGCAGTTTTGAAGTCACTGTCATTTCTAAACTTCGTATTCTGTAGAAAATATCTTTTGTATGTTGAAGTTTATGTAACTCACTAGACTGAAGGGGCTTTGTTTTCGAGTTCTTAATCACATTTATTTTTCTAACTGTGGGGCAAATATTGTTTCTAAGACTGGATTCCTTTTATGAATATAGAGTCTTCCAAATTAATCTTTTTTCCAGAATTTTCTGTTTATAAATTAGACAATCTGTAAGCTTAATATCCATGTAAATAATGTTTTTTTAAAAAACACACCCCGCAAACATACAAGGAACCAGATTATGTCCCAGATTCTCTAGTTTTCTACAGTGGCCTAAATCAAAATATTTGAAAAGCATGTGTATGTAGGGCATTTATTTGTTGATTTACTTATTTGTAGTTTGGAAGGAATATAGTAACTACTAGAATTTTATCCTTATTCAGAAGAGAGTTTTGTAGTTTGGGCTTTTGGTGCCGATACTGATCCTTAGAATAAAAAGGGAGAGACTAACCATCTTTATTGTACATAAAGTGAAATGCTGCTTGGTATTAAGATTGGTCTTTAGTGTTCCTGCACTGACAGTGGAGAATATATAATCCAGTATAATAAATATTTTTATATTTTTAACAATTACTTAGCTGTTTGGGATGTTGCAGAAGGCTGGGGGATTATGACTTGTTAGTATTAATGCCTGATAGCACTGTGCCTTTTCTAGAATACTGCTGCTGTCATCATAAAGTTCTTAAGCATGCTTAATTTGTACTAACTCCTGAGAACAGTTCTCAAACTGGTGCTGCTAAGGCACGCACCTTGTTTGTTAAACTGCAAGGGATTCATTAACCTAATCAGCTGCCAGGCTGAGCACTACTGGCCAATCATAAACCTTGTACTTAAGGAGTAAATGAAAACCGTTTCTTACAAACTGCTGTCAGATTGCAGACCTGCCCGATGCTGGATTATTCTCTCTCTTTATTTCTGGAATATTCACTATGAGTTATTTCTGGTTTAAATTTTACGCTGAGCACTCCACCCAGCTTCTTCAGAAGACTGTATAATTTGACACTGGGAGATAACCTTTTTCTCTTTCCTTCATTCTGCCATCACTGCTCTGCATTCTGGTTATCTTTTCTTTTTCACTTCTACCAATTTCTGTTTGAAATCTCTACAATAAAATGTTCTTCTAATTTGATTCACTTTTTCTTGAAATTCACCTCTTTTTTTCCTTCCTATCAAAATAGCAATCTAAACACTGTAAGCCATTCCATTTGCAGTGGGCAAAGTATTAAGTATGCATTGCTTGGTAACACCCCTTTAACTGCTGAAAATCAAAGACTGTGATTTGTGTGCTGTCTGGGTTTTTTTGTCAGTCCCAAGATCATCCTTAAGTGTAACTTCTGATTTGTTTTCAAATAATTTTTGTTGGTGTAATTTTGTTTATGTGGTACATTGCAGTCTCTGCATTTTGGTGTCTGAATTCCTTTTTTAATTTATCCACCTTATCCCTTCCCCCTCCTTTTGTTTCTCTGAATTACTTCTAAACAGATGCGCTCAGGTCAGCTTTCCCGCAAGCTGTGGGGATCAAGCAAACGGCTCAGCCAGATTTCATCAGGAGAGACTGAATATAACACTCGAGGTTCCAAGTGATTGCTGCTTCTACCTTTTTTCCTGGATCCCAGAAACATGTTTAATCTTTTGGTCACTTTGAATGTATATCTCAGCTTTCAGGGGCTTGGTTCTTAAGTCTGCTGAAGATGAATCTATGGTAGAGGTATAGTAATAATCATATGTACTCATGCAAGTTAGCGTGCTTGCATATTTGTCTGTAACTGTGTTGATTTGGTCACAGCAAAATTCCTCTCTAAATAGCTGCTAAAACTGTGTTTCAGGAAAAAAAAGAAAAAAAAAAATAAAAAAAAAAGTAACCCCAAAATCCCAAACCTCCAAACTCAAACTCAAGCTTACTGATTGAATTCAAGTAGCATTTGTTATAAAGCTGAACAGGGTCAGATGAGCACAACAAAGATACTTGGCTTTGCTTCGACAGCATTGTAAGTCCCCAGCAGTAGATTAAAATTATGTCAGTTGCAGTTGTCAACAATAGGGATAGGTGGCAGTTATGACCTTTTCCATATGTGCTTTAGCCTGATGACAATTTGTTCCTGTATATGACTGTTGCTGTCGTCTTGTGTATAGTTCCAGTTTTAGGTTGTTCTGCAAGGAACGTCCTTGTTGCACTACTTGATTATCAGAAATAGTTTAAAGTACAAACATGAATAAATTCAAAGGAGATGAAGGTGGTGAATGAGCTGAAGGAGGCAGAAGTACTTGCTGCTGGAAATCATTTATGTTTTTAAGTAGACTAAGACACACGCAAAGAAATCCCATAATATATTTAGTGTCTTGAAGACATACAAGAAGGAAGGATCGGTATCTGTATTGGTCAAAGATCAATCTGCTGCATTAGTAAGCCAACTAGTACAAAAAAAAAAAGGATAAATTTCCGCTGCAAAATCATTTGAAGAGCACTGCAGCACCATTCAATTAAATAGCAACTCTTTGTTTCTTGGCTTATTGCTCACTGAACCAGTTATCCATTTTTTTGGTTGTTGTTGCTCTGTAAATAAACAACAGCAGGGAAACAGATAATGTATCAATTTTCAAAATGTGTTTAAGACCTGGGACAAGAAAGTAGCAGATCCATACATGCACTGTATTCAACAAAACAATTTTGGATGCTCTGCTGTATTTTGTAGAAGCCATTACTTGAGGTTTTTTGGTTGAGTGATATGCAATGATAGAAGGGTGTGCATTTTCCTCTTGTCCTGTCAGTCTTACAAAGTTAATGATTTAAATGATAAACTCCATACTGTTAGAGAAGTCCGGTGCTGATGGAAAAATAGGAATTTTTGGATTGGCTTGCAAAGGTATCTGTGTATGTGTATATATGTATGTATGTTTGTATATATGTATGTATATACATGTATGTATGTATGTCTATTAAAAGGAGAAAATACCATAGGGTGAGAGGAGTATAGATATATAGAGCAGAGCTATAAGTAATTGTTAGCAAGTGTGTTCCCTTTTGCCTACCCCTTTCTTCCCTCTACCATCACTTTTTGTTATTTTTATTTATTTATGGAAATGAATGTGTGTTGTATCTTCTGTAAATGTTGTCAAATATTTCCTGTGGCTGGGGAGCTGTTGAACTACCTGAGGAACTCCACAATGTATATTTTCATTTCATTAACTTTTAGAACAATAATTATTAGCTTTGTAGAAGTAGTAATACCACCATGCCCCACAAAAGGATGATCTTTACAAGTTCTGTTAATATCCTTAAAACAGTTTTCTCCTCCTCAGTTTCTTTACTGGAAAAAAAGTAATCCCTCCTAATGACTGATTAGTGTGCTGTGTAGAGAAAGTTGCATTGCTTTTTCTTAACTTTTGTAAATGAAATAATAAATCAGATTAGTGAACAAGTGGGTCTATGCATAGTTGCAATATTATAACTAATCACTGTGATAGACTGGATCATCTGGAAACTTAGGCAAAAATGAGGATTATTTCCTGGATTCAGTTATCAAGAAAGTATTAAATTTCCAAAAGTGGAGTGGTGTGGGTTTTTTCAGACTTCATGTATGTAAAAAGCCCACATTCCGTATTTTCACATAAGTGCTAGAGAAGTGAAATTTTTTTTAATCAGTAAAAATAGTAAGGATACACTGGAAGTATTTAGTGTGTATATGAGAATGTGAAGTATGTTTGTCCATTAGGATTTAATGAAGAAAGGATTTCAGGGGAGCTCTTTTGAGAGTGGGTCAGAAGAATTTCAGCTTAGAATGTGAGTGTTTTGGGGCACTGAGTTTATGATTTTATAAGTATGCATATATGTTCTTTTTAAATGCATGTATGAGATTAAGTGCTTTTTTGCAGAGGAAGAGGGCAGGAAATGATGTTATGGGCTAGCAGAACCAAGTGAAAAAATGAGGATACAGGTCTTTCATAGTGTTTAATGAGAGCATAGTTTTCTTTTTGTCACTTGCAGAGAGAGATTCACGTGTTTGAAAATGTCCTACTGTGGGTTAGGTGTGTTTATGTATGCCTAATGAATTGAATTAATGGTTTTAGTAGTTTAATATTAACGAATACTGAATACACTGTGTCAGTTTAAGTAAAATATAATGTCGTTGCAATACTTGGGGCTGAAAGAGTGAAGAACTCTGACATATGAATACCATCATTTCAATGTGTTACAAGCATTAGGTGATTTTCACAAACAGGTTTAAATGTGGACAGCTTCTGGGCTCTGAAACTTGAGGGTAGTTCATGCCCTGCACAAAGCAGAAGGAGAATGAGGAGGGAGACAGGTGAGCTCTGAGCTGCTTCTTGCTCTACACAGAATGCCAACATCTGTTGCCTTTTGATCTATTATCTGGTCCTTGAAGACGAGAGGCAAACACCATCACACACAGTGCTCATGCCAGAGGCCCCCTGGAAGGAACGCCGTAGGTCTGAAGGTCTGCACTTTGTTTTTCTTGAAAACCAATAAATAAAAGTTACAGGTGGCAAGTGTGAGCATTAGCTGGTATGTTGTTTCTTTCACTTTTAACTTATTTGTAGAAGTAGCTTTAAAAGTAGAAATTTTTTTCTGATCAGCTGTTTAGGTTGGTTGAAAGCAGTCTGTTATACAGTGCACTGCAAAGTAGTGAACTGACTGATAATTCTTGATTTCCTCAAGACAGTAATGCTTAGGATCACGCTTTGTTTTTCACACAGTATTGGTGCAACAAGATTCTCTTTTGTTTTTAAACTGAGATTTATTTAAGTGTAAAAATCAAAGCTGTGAGATAACACTACATTTTACAAGGTCTTGGTGGTATCTTAATTTTTGGAACAACCTTCATGATATTTATCAAAGCTTAAGATATGCTTACCTTTGAAGCTGCATAACTGAGTAGGACTGTAAATATATCTATATATATATATATATAGATAATAGATCTGTCTATTATCTATATAAATATATATCTAAAAGAAACTGACAACTGACTCTTTTCATACCTGTATGTGAATGAGATCAAGTAGTTACCATTACTGAGTAACTTCTCCCTAGCACAGTTTTGAACTTGCATACCAAAGGATGATACTTAGAAGACATCTCTCCTTTATTTCAAGTAAAATGTTTGTTAAATTTCTCTTTAACAATTTGCTTATAATTCTTGATAGTATTTTTGTCTTTTTATCTGCCTTTTCTTCTAGCCTATGCAGTTTTTGTACTATACGAGCATTCAGAAAATGGAATGTTTGGTGTTCAGCTTGTCATTTGACTTATGCAAATTATTCTTTATCAATATACTTGTTATCTAATACTTGTTCATAGAATATCTAGAAACTATGTCTTCTAACATCCGTGTAACTTACCAACACCAGCACAAAACAATAATACCAATCTTAAACTAACTGCTCTTCTCCTAATGGTTAATACACATTGCAGAAAGGAAGCAAGTTTTGGGAAGCCTATTTGATTTAAAAAGAAAACAAACCAACCAAATAATAACACCCACCCACATTACAACTGGTTTGCTGATCTGCAACATTGATATAAACAAGTTTTTTTTTCTTCCCCCTGTTATAGCTTAGATTGTGAATATTCTCAGTAAACAGGTTTATCAACTTACAGGCTTTAAATATTCTAGTCAGTTCACTGCTTTGCAAGGATCCTCTTGAAAGTAGTATTTCTGTTTCCTTTGAATGGAGGAGCTAAGTTTCTGCACTGTAAAAATTCTGTATGGGACTGTTAGCAATCCTGCATACAAAAACGAAGTCTGCTTCAAGATGGTCCTGCAGAAATGATACATTTATTTATAACTGTAATGCACAAATAAATGGGTAGGTCTTTTAAGTCTTGCCTTAGTCAAGGGGAGCTGTTTACCGTATGTTCCTAGACCATGTCTCCCTCCTCCCCGTTTCCTCTGTGAATCTTTCTCAGTCTCAGTTAACAAAATCATTAGAAAACATACGTACAGCAACCAAACGCTTCACAAAGCTTTCACTGTGTATGTTTAGTTGAAAATGTGTATCTGTATATGGATTATGGTATGGTAGGGAGCTTTAGAGCTAGGGAGGGAAGTAGAGGAGGTGTCAGTCTTCTTCCACTTCTACATTGAGGGTCTTTGTGGACACTTGCTCTTTGTCACTTGAAGGCACTCCTCTCTTCCATTGTTTAAAGGCACCTTGCTGTCTAGGCTGGATGCTGAGCCTAAGCACTGTGAATATATGTATTTTTTCCTTTCAAAGAATTTTAAAAAGTGCATATGCATAGGTATCCTAATGTGAACTTAAGGCCTCACCTAATAAATATTATTAGATGAAAGCACTACATAAGGTTGTATTTACTTGAGTGGAAATTCAAGTCAGTGCTTCAGTGCTTTGTTGAATGGGCTTTTAATACTTTTTGCTTTAAAAGCTATGTTAATATTAGGTGTAAACATGACACTTGTTAGTAGACTCCTTCTGGGGAGAGTCATACAGTGCAGTCATACATGTGGATTCATTAGATACCAATATTAGGCTGAACTGAAATGTTTGGAAGATATCTTTCTTTCCATCCCAAAGGGCCAAAATCTTTGTATTATTACTAATTGCTCTTGTTAGCATACACTTGCAAAGGAAGCAAGGGTTTTCTGAAATGCAACTGCAGGTAAAAAAAAAAAAAAAAAAAAAAAAAACCCAAAAACCCCACCAAAAACAAACCTGTTGTTCCCTTCTTCTCTCTTGTTGTCATTGGATGCCTAAATGCAGAAATGCTTCAGAGTTGGCAGCAGAGCATACTTTGTACTGTTTGAGTGGAGTGCTGTTCATCTTACTGCAGTCTTCAATGCCTCATACATGAGGAACTGTTTGTAGTGTTTAATCAAAGGTGTCTGTTGCTTGCTTTTAATTCGCCTTTTTGCAGTGCATCTGTGGAAGAAAACTGGTATGTTTGAGTTACCAAACAGCCCAGATAAAATAGGTGTTTCACTCCTTTTCTTCAGGAGAGAACTCCTCCATTCTGTGTTTTCGTCTGCTGAACATGGGAAAACAGCAAGTATTTCCCGAGCATAGTTCTGTGATTATACTCAGCACAGACAACATTTCACAACACATTTTATGCCCCAAAAGTATGATTGTTAGGATGGATTATGGTTTAAAACTGCTAAGGTGTTTTTTGAGATTGCAGAGTAAAACACCCAGCCATATATATCAGACCTTGCTGAACTTAGAGGCCACTGGCTTATTTAGCTTCCTATCTAGTCAGTATTTTCTTTTTGAGGGAGCCATATTTTTTGCTTTGCAGTAACTTTTAAAAATAAACTTAGCTTTGCATCTGACAGTATTTCTTTAGTCATACATAGCTGTGTGCTGTTGCTTAAAGAAATCCATGAAGGGGAAAAAAACTAATCAATGAAAGTCTGCAATGTGTGTTGTGATTCAACCCTTTGCTATGCAGGAGCAGCTTAATATAGGATTAGAAAAATTGTCACTTGTAAGACTTACCTCCTTTTGGTCAGTGTTTTGATGGAAGATGTGAATTTGTTTTTGTGGACTCAGTTGGCTTAATGAGGGAGTGGAAACAAAGCCTGTACAGCAAGTTAACAGCATCTTCTGATAATTCTTACAGACTGTGCAATTATAGGATTACAAATGGATTTTTAAATGCCAAAAAGTGCCTTTTTGAAGAGTTAATTGTTAGGTCTGAGGAGTATCTGCTTTCAAAAATGAGCCTTCAGGCACTGTAACAAACTTGCTCTCAATCTCTGTGCAATATCTTTGTCCCTTCTGGGTGCTTTAAGAGTATACTGTATGTCTTATTTTGGTTTGATCAGTATGCTTTAAGAGTGTATATTGGCTAATGATTTTTTTTTCTGTACAGCATGGTGGAAGATGTTTTAAAATTTTGCACTTTTCTAGGATTTGCAAGTTTGTAACCTGACAATTTTTAAGATGCACTTTTGTATGTAATTAGCATTGTATATATTTAACATGAGTCTCAAGTCAATAAAAGTAATTGAATGCACAACTTCTTCCTTTATTAATAGCACAAAAATCTCATAGTGTGGGGTTGCACTAAGCAAATAATTCTTTCATTTTGCAGGTAAACCTAGGCAGCAAGAGCAACTGACTTGGTATCGGGTCTTAATTGTGTTGAAATAACTTATTTTTGATGGGGAAGGAATGAAAGTGCATACATGAATATACAGACCCTTTCAAATTAGGAATAACTATGATTTACTCAAGTATTGCAATAAAAATAGTCTTTTTGCTGAGAAGGAGAGACATCCAAGAGATGCATTTGGGCTGGTAAAAGAGCCTGCTAATGCGTATTTATCTTTATAAAGCCAAGATTTTCCACCCATCCTGGGCCTAGAAGCATATTTTTCATTCCTCCTCATTGTCTTCCCATCTTGTGACTTCTGCAGAATATATGCAAGGCTACAGATTCTGGAGGTTACTGTCAATCAGAAGGAAACTCAAATCTGTTCCAGGTAATGTTCATAATGTTCATGTGTTCATGTGACTAACGACGTGAGTTCCTTTGTTCTAGAGTTCAACACATTGGAGCCAAACTTGTATTCCCTTGGCCCTCAGTAAAATAACCTACTGTGAACAGTAACTATAGTTTGAAAACATAAACATCAATGGAGGTAATGCCATAGCACTTGGTGGGTAAGTTAGACATCTGTTAGAGTGCAGTTGTACTGCCTGCTCCCTAGGAGCATAAATCAATTTTTACCCAAAGAGTAATGGAATTAAGTAACTTCTGAGGTGGGGGCCAGGCACCATGTGTGTAATATGTCTTTTCATTTCTATTTGAAGGATATCCATTTAAATTCAAATGAAGCATTTACCTCAAAACCAGACGTGCTCCTGTTACTCTTTGCAAGGTAGCTCTGTCTCCTAGCAGTGTTGCACCTTCCTGTAGGTGGAAACATTAAGTATTAAATTATTTTATATTCACTATGTTTATTATAATTTTTTATTTTATTTATTATAAAATATTTATTTATTTATTTATTATAAAATAATTTATTATTTTTAATGCCTCTTAGTGCATTTTTTGAGTTAGGTCTTCTCAAGCAGAAGGCAAGACAGACTATAGCAGGACTTTCAAGAGACACAGTGCATCGCATCTTAGCAGTTCATCTCCCTCTTCCCCACCCTCCCTTCCAGTTCCACTCCAGGTATGAAACAACATTTCAGAGCTTCCCTTTGTGAAAAACACTTTGTTCCCCATCAGTAATACTGTCTCCAACTTTTCTTGCCACTCAGAGAAGAGCTTTAAGAGGGAGTAAAATGTTACTGCTTCAGTGACATTTCCAAGTGCTCTGAGCACCAGCTGTTAGGCTTTCTAGAGCTTTCTAAGAGTTCCTTGTTTCACTTCTGCACCCTGGTTACTGTGTCAGCTGTGGCATGCTTTATATTAAAAGGGATTAAACCTAAGGCCTGCAGTGAAGGTGGATAAACAATTGGCATGTGATTAGTTGTATTGATGCTGATGGGAGCAACGTTAGTTCCTGCACTGGTCTTCAGGTAAGGAATCTCATCCTGAAAGACAAAAGTAATGATTAATATGCAGTATCACAACCAGAAACTGCATTTTATAGCACCTGTTGATCACAGAGACTCAACAATAAAATCAAACTTAGTTCCTGAAGCTCTCTCACTGCTAACTATACAGGTGAAGAGCAAAGAGACCCAGAAGAGCATGGACATTTGATAGCAGTAATCTTTCTGCAAAGATAAGGAGAAAAGTGTGCAGCCAGGGAAGTGAATACTGAAAATTACACAGTAACAGGTCCCACGTTATCCATAAGAGTGATAAATAAGAGGTGAAGGTGTTGCTGTAGGCTGCTCCAGAAAGATCTTTGAGAAAAGTCGAGTTGCTGTTCATCATGGGAATGTCTGTCTGGTTGAAGTGTATCACAGTAATGGTCTTCACTTAACCCTAGGAGTTGCATGGCTTGAGCAGAGGTTTAAGATGTACAGGAAGAAATGTTCTCTGATGTGATTAAGGAGGATAAAACGGCTCCAGTTCGTCTTCAAGAATAAAAACTTCCTCCCTGCAGTGGTCAGCAGTGTTGCAACAAGATTTCTCCTGGACGCCTCTAAAGCATCTGCTTGGCGCTAGAAGTCAGCAGACAGCTCTCTGCTGCTCCCACTCCCACTGCTGACCGTAACTTGTCAGCTTGCAGCACGGTTCCCCAGCCTCTCTCCAACGCTGCCTCCAGCACTACCCCGAGCCGAACCGGGGGCGGTGTCCGCCTCACCCCGTACTGCCGCGGGGGGTTCGGGGCGTCCGCTCCAGCCCAAAGGCCACATCCTGCAGCGCCCGACCGAGGGACTCGGCTCCCGGAGCGGGACGGCTTTATCCAAGCTTTCAAACTTCTCCCCCACAGTCCGGGTGTAGGTATCTGGGTCGTGCAGGGCGTAGGGAACGAACACCACCCTCTGCACCTTCCTGGGAGCAGAGAGGGGATCCCGAGGGAGCTGAGCGGGGCGGGGGCGGCCCGGGCCAGGCTCCCGCAGCCTCTGCACCGCGCCGNGGACTTCGCCATCTTCGCTGTCACTTTCCTGCTTATCCTGGTGGGCGCCGTGCTCTACCTCTACCCGGTAATGCTGCCGCCAACGGGGTCGGAGCGCGGGGCACAACCCCCCGGTGCGGGCAGAGTGCGAGCGGCCGCGGGATGGAGCCGCTACCGCGCCCCTGCGGCCTCGGCTCCTGCCCACGTCCACCGGGCTTGGGCCCTGTTTGGAGCCCGGCCTGGGGGGGTCCCGGAGCCCGGGTCCTGCCGGGGAGGTGGCTGAGGGCCGCGGGAGCGCTGGTGGAGCGGAGCGTTGCCGTGTCCCGCACGCTTGGGCACAGCTCATGTTCTACGTGCCCCTGTGAATTCCTCTTAGAAAGGCCTCATCTGCTTGCCGTGCAGCTCTGCACATGTACAGAGCTTCAGGGCAAGATGCCGGTGTAAGATCCGCGTTGCAAAGCTGACCCTTTAAAACCTTTCCCGCAGGGACCTTTCATCTAAAGAGATGAATAATCCTGGTTTAGCCATTGGCTCTGGGCACACGCTTAGAGTTCATTGGCTTCATAAGCCTTAGCAGGTCTGGTGCCTGAAGATGTGGTTTATCCAGCTTTTGTTTAATGTTTGTAAGTAGTACAGGAGTAATGATATGGAAATCAGGCTCTCCTGCTGGGAAGCTGTGGGGCTTCTGTAAAATCTTAAGTTTAAGGAGGTTGAAGCATTTCCTTTTATTCTCTAGGCATCTAGGCAAGCATCAGGTATCCCCGGGCTGACTCCGACTAATGAAAAGTAAGTGTTTTCCATCTTTACTTGGTCAAGTTCCGCATTGGCAGATGATGCTATTCATGACTGGGTATCCTCTTTGTGTTTCTCAGAGATGGCAACCTGCCAGATATCATTGCTAGTGGCAGTCTACATGAGTTCCTGGTGAATCTTCATGAGAAATATGGTCCACTGGTCTCTTTCTGGTTTGGAAGACGTCTTGTTGTCAGCCTTGGCTCCATTGATCTCCTGAAACAACATATTAACCCCAACCTGCTGCGTAAGTGTTCTTTGCTTGGAGTCCATTTGTTCCTTGCTGAGCATCCTATGTCAGAGGAAGCTGGGGCTTCATTCTGAGCAGAAAGAAAATGAGAGTTAGTTTGTAGCTCACATGGTACTTCAGGTATGTCTTTGGTCCTGCTTATTGAATTTCCTCATCAGTGGTCAGAGTTGCTGCTGTCCAGTGGCTGTCAAGAAATGAGCAAGATTGTTTCTTTTACCATCCCCCTACAGGCAAATGTTTATGAAAAGCCTCATGCTCATTAGTCACTTGAAACAGCAAGGTGAAGATTCTGACCCTACTTGGCACACATCCCAGGAGCAGCTTGAAGTACAGTTTAAGAAGGGGAACTTTGCTAAATTAAGTCTGTAAAGAGCAGTGCTGGCTTGTGATAGCTCCCTTGTGCGGTTCAGTGTGGAGGTTTTTTGAGTATTATTTGAATAAGTTTTTAAACTTTCATATTTTCTTTGGTGTGTAGAATTTTGTGCTGAAAACCTTTAATGATCTTCCAGGCTTGGAAGTGGTCAGTGGTGCTGATAGCCAAGGTGACCATCTTAGTCCTGGGAGAGTATTTTAATTAATGGTGTAAGCATCCTAGGTGAGTGTTTTCTTCCTAAGGTGATCATAGACAATAACTCAGTTGATGTTTGGGGTTTAACTTCTTGTTTTTCCCATTTTCAGCCTACAAGGTTGAATGAGTTGCTGATTGCACAGCTCTTATCTGATACTGTAGGCTGTCTATAGGCACAGGCAGCTATATCAGCATCACTTCACGCTAGGGTCTTGATGGGTAACCTTCTTGTACAGTTACATGACAGGCTCAAAAAAAATTGTGACAATCTGTGGAAGGAGTAGGAGGTAACAGAGAGCAGCAAGACAGCATTGGGTAGCAGTTCACTCCAGACACTCCACCCTGAAAGATAGGAATGCATTCAAGTATGCTGGGGGGAGATTGAGCAGGATGTCATTTTGTCAAAGCTTGGAGAGGTGGTGACAAGCCCCTGAGCAGGTGAGTTCTCAGAAATGTACAGAATCTGAGAGCAGCCAAATACTGGAGAGAAACAAATAACAGTGCCTGGATTTAAATACAGGAAATGAAGTGACCCAGGCAGGTACAAGATAGTCTGGCATTCTGTGATGGGTTAAGTAGGAAATGCATGACATACTTCTTTGATAATTAGAGTTCTAGACAAGAAAAATAATAAAACTGTGTTTCTGTCAGGGGTTCAGTTCAGAATTTGTTTGGATGCTGCTTGGGTCATCACCAAAGCTGGATGTAATGGGATACGAGAAACAAAAGAGGGAGTGAGGCTGGATTATTTTGGGAAAGCAAAATACTGGGTTGAGGATGTGAAATACTCCCCCTCACTTCAGCAGCCTGCCTTCAAGGCATCACTCTGAGACCCCTTGTCAACACAGGGAAGCAGAGTGTGGGAGCAAGGAGATGGGTTCCCCTGAGGGCTGGCAGCAGAAACGTGAGGGAGAGGGGCAAGAGCAGAGTGTACTAATTGCCTGCATGGTCATGGAAAAAAAGAAGAGGGTGCATTGTTATGTATTTTCTGTAGAGAAGGGAAAGCATCTAGGCTATTGCACAAGATGAACATAAGCCAGACCTGGAATCCTGTGTATGGCTATGACCTCTGCACTCAGACATGATTTTGAGTAAAGCAAGTGCAAAGAAAGGCTGCCAGCACCTTGAGAGGAGTGGGGAGCCTGTCATGCAGGAGGAGCCAGGGAAACTTCAGCTCAACAGAAGGAAGAGCTTAGGGGGGGATCTTTCCTTAGAGGGCAGCAGCAGTAGGCTTAAGAGGGGAGCATTCTCATGATCTGTACCAAATTCAGACCTAAAAATGAATCCATGTTAATTGTATCAATGATTTTCTTTTAGCACCAATGTTTGTCGGAAGTGCTCGAAATTTATTAGAGGTGAGGAATCTTATGGGTTGTTTTTCTTGGAGCATTGAAGTACAAACAACATAGTAGCTGAGTGGCTGTAGCAAAACAGTTCCTGTACCATTTCCTAGTGAGAGGAAATAGGTGTTCTGATTGCTCACCCACCAACTTGTTCTGGGCACCTTGCAGTTTTCTTGGGAGACCTGGCCTTGTCTGTGTGTCTTCTGTGTGCACACTGCTGTGAGGCAGGAGACATCCCAGTGTTGACTGGGTTGTATCCAAATCCTGACTACCCAGCCCTACCTAAAAACCTTTGCCATGTGACTCCTCATTCCTGTGGGATACTTGAGGCCAGAACTATTCTTCACAGATGCCTGCTTGTTGGCTTCCAAGTTTGAAATGTAGGGTTTGGCTCCAAGTAGCACAGAAAACTTCCTCTCATTTCATATGAGTGTTGAGGCATGGGCAGACTTCTTGGAGAGATAGAGAGGTGCTGATAGTGCATCTCTCATGAGATCCTTGAAGTTGGATTAATTGCATTCATAGTTATTAACGTGTTCCCAATGCCAAGAGATTGTTTTTCCTTATGCTTCAAACAGAGCGTGAAGTTGGTATGTTATCATGCCCTCTTAGAGCTTAGTTGAGATTAGTTTGCAAGGAAAATTCAAAAGAACTAAAACTTTGCTGCTGGGACTGGCAGTTCCTCTGAGAGGCTTTGGGGAAGTGGTCCAGAACTGCAAAGGCTGTGGATGTGAAGAGGGTGGACTAGTTCAGGATTACCAGGAGCAGTGGGTTCAGTGGGTTCAGAGACCCACTTGGAAAGTTCTGTGAGCTGGTGTCACCTTTTCAGTTCAGACAAGGAACCTGGCACACGTTGGATGCTGGAGATGGAGAGACGGGTCGTGGCCTGTTTGAGCAGAACAACTTCTTTGCTGTTCTGTGTGTATTTGTAGTGTTCAGCTTCAAAGATCCTTTCTGCCTGGGATATTCAGTTCTGCTTGGTGCCTGTCTCAGCTATCCAGAGTTAGACCTTTTCTTCATATTTATAATGGGGCAGGACTCTGAGGTTCTTGGGATGAGGGAGAAGATTTCTTTGCAAGTTGAAGGAACAACTGTAATTTTGATATGCTTCTCTAAAATGACTGAAAATGTAACCCCAGAGATGGTTTCAAGACAAGGAAAAAGGAAGAAGTTTGTGAAAGTGGCGGCAGGACAGAGCTCTGTCTCCAAGAGACTGTGCCTTGTGGAGTCACTGGCCTCCCATAGCTGTGGGGAAATAGCTGTTTCCCAAAAACTGCAAGACAGGGCCAGCCCTCAGCAGAGGGCAGCCTGTGCTCTGCAATCCTTAGTTCACAGAACTGAGTGTATCAGTGGCATGGGACTGCCAGTTTGCACCAGGGACAGGGGAGGAAAAGATGGAGCCTCTGGACAGCCAAGCAGGTTGTGTTCACATGCACCAGAACTTTGCAGTTCCTGCTGCTGATGGTGAAAAGCATCCTCCAGCCCCTCCAAGTACCTCTGCTTGCCAGGTTTGCTCTGTGGGCTTTGCCCCCAGCCATGTGTCTTCCTGGCCACCCCTGGCTCTGCCAAGGAGGTTCAGCAGGGGACTGTGCCATGAACAGCAGCAGCCACTCCATGGCAAAGCTGCTTGGAGGAGGAATTTTCAGCACTCACATAACAGCCACGTGGAGAGCTGCAGGTACCACCTGCTGTGCCAAAAGACACATGCACACATTCTGTCATTGAAAGTGGGAGAGTGAGTTGCAGAGCTTAAAAACATTGGAAGGGAAATTTTGTGAGAGAAAAACATTTAGGAAATTTTCCATATTCGTGCTTCTGGCCATATCAGCTGCATTTGTGTCATTAGGCAGTTAATCCTCTGCAAGTGGGAATGGTGTCTTCTTGTATGTTTGTCTAGTAGCATTAGGAGGCCCTGATCTCTGTTGGGAATCCTAGATACATCCACAAACTTCCAAGGCATTGTTACTGAGGGGTTACTTGGTAGAGCCAGCAGGAAACCTCTGCAGGGGGAAGCTGGTCACAGGATGGTGCCTTCTCACAGAGAAAAGACCTGAGAAGTTCTCAGCCCACACTGAGCAAGAGAAGCTTGACACCTGAGAGACCCTTCCTGGGGGAAGAATCCATGCCTTCTTCACTGCCCAGAAGTAGCAGCACCAAATGAACGAGATCACTTTTTTCATCATCCCTGTGGGGTGTGAATGCCTGGGTTTTGAATGGTGTTTCCTTTATTTGCTTTCAGTGGATCCCTTTGAGACAATGCTGAAGTCCCTCTTGAGGTACCGGTCCAGCCTGAGTGGGGATACAGGAGAGAGCCACATGAGGAGAAAGCTGTATGAAAGTGCTGTGACCAAGTCCTTGCAAAGCAACTTTGCTCTCATCCAGAAGGTGTGTAGCTGCCTTTATGCAGCAGAGAAGTCTTGTGTAGCTAACAGGGAAGTGGGAATGATCACTAGGATAAAGAAGCTGCATTGAAATCAGTGCTGAAATTATAAGCATCTGAGACATTGAACAGCCTTTGTCCATTCAAGCACAGTGTCCATATTTGACACTTAGCTTCAGTGGATCAGGGGGAAGGGCTGCTCTTGGTGACTTTTTATGCCAAGATACCAGATGCAGTTAAAGATACTGCAGCATCTGGATTCTAGATTTATTTCTCAGCACAGGAGGAAGGAGGAAGGAACCAACTATTGGGACCAGATGGGTGAGGAGTTGTTCTGATGACTCAGTCAAGCAGCCAGATAGGATCTGTTTTCCCAGTCTGGAACTACTAGTATTATACATTTTAAGGTTTATTTTATAATAGAGGGAAGAAGAGAGGAAGACAGGGCTGCTTTGTTGGGGGAAAAACTTTGGGAAGAGAGAGAAGATTTGAGGCTAAAATGGTACTGTTTAAGTTAACAATGTAAGGAGACCCTGGAAAGAGTGTAAGTTCATGCCATAGCCATGGAAGTGTGGTCTGCCTTAGGAACCAGGTGGGAATGGCTCCAGGGTATGTTTGGTAAATAGGCTGCTGATAGTACTGCCAACTAATGGTTTCATCTCTCTCAAGCTGTCAGAAGAGTTGGTAGCCAGATGGCTCTCCATCCCTGAGGCACAGCATGTGCCACTCTGCCAGCACATGCTGGGCTTTGCTATGAAGTCTGTCACACAGACAGCCATGGGCAGCAGCTTTGAAGATGACCGGGAAGTCATCCGATTCCGCAGACACCATGATGCAGTAAGTGTCAGAGAGCCAGGAAATCTATTATATTTTTTCACACCAGCAGCATACAGCTTTTGTCTGTGTACAGTTTAGTCCAAGCTACTCCTGAGGCTTTAAGCTAACATCAGGCTTAAGAGCTTGAAGGCTCTTGTCCCAAGCTGAAACCGTCAGAAAGATCCTACTGCTAATTCTGCTGTCATTAAGCTAGGATGTTTCTAAAGGATTTGTGGGATTGGGAAACCAGATCCAGAGGCATTTGAGAGTGTTTGGTACATAAGTCATTTAAACTCTACTGGGAATGCCAGTGGAACTTCTCTTCAAAGATCTTTTGAAAGCTTTCTGACATTTTGGAGAAAGAAAAATGTGAGGAGGTCCCAAGATATGTCCAAGAGAAGACACAGTTTTGTAAAGAAAGAGTTTTGTCTCCTGTTCAGGATTCCCAAGCCTTTTCCCTTGCAGTTGTAAGTAATTTGGTTTATTTCAGCTCAATTGCAGCTATAATAGATGTAAGATCTGGAATGGGAGAACATGTCATCAAGAGGAGACTGTGTCTGTACTCACAGAAAGTCTTCATTTTATTTGGTGTTTTCATATTCTTGAATAGGGAAGAATAGAAGAATCCCAGCAGTCTCAGCCTGTTGTGAGTGACGTTGTTCTTCTCTCTGTCCTTCTTTCAGATCTGGTCAGAGATTGGGAAAGGTTTCTTGGATGGGTCCCTTGACAAAAACATGACTAGGAAGAAGCTCTACGAAGATGGTAGGTTCCTCCCAACATCACCGCTGCCTTCCCACTCTTGATTTATTAGCATGTGGAAGTACTTATTTTGTCCATCTGTCTTGGCTTTTCTGCAGAGCTTATCATCATGCCATAAGCTACCAAGTGTGTCCTCCTTACTCTTGCATACCATCCTTGTTTTTTGAGTGACAAGCCTGCCACTGTTCAAGAAGTTTGTAGGACTAAAACTAGTTCCAAGTCTTGTTCTAGAGCCTCTCCAGACTGGAGGCTGATAGAGTATCCTAGGTGTTTTTGCTCCCTTCCTGTTCTGTTCCCTAGTGTCCACTTCTCTTGGACACAGGCAGCTGTGCTAGGCAGAGAAAGAGGGAGCCACTTGGTTTTGCATATGTGGTCATTCTTACAGTGCACCATTTGGTGAATGTGCTGCCAGCCACTCAGGCTCCTGGAAGGCACAAGTAGAGAGGTGCTGCTTTGGTGGATAACTTCCATGTGGCAGCCTCTGATGTGCTATTACAAGGTAACCTGATTTTCAGGTCAGTTACAGCAGTGCTTTTATTCCTCATATTAAATTATTTTTAAATTGTCCTGTCTCTTTTGTTATTAATAGTTAAAGCCTTTCAGTATTGATTAATAAGATGTTAAATAAAGTAGCTTGTATTTAGAACTAGGTTTGCTTATAAATCCTCCAAACCCAGAGTTTCCTTCTTTACGTTGCTGGTTCTTTGTGTTTCAGTAGCTGAGAACAACTATTGCCCCATGAAACTGGGCTTCTGCCATGGGCACTTTTCCAGTACTGATCCTGAATTGCAGTAGGATAACATATTAAGAGTTTCACAAACTCCACATAGTGAGGCTTGATGTTTTAAATGTTGCTGGCCTTGCTCTGTGGAGAGGAGGGAGAAAGGGTGGTTCTAGTTAAAGGGGCTGAATTGAGCCTTTGTAAATCAAATTGCAGATCCAACTTCTGCTACATGTTTCCTGGATAGTCATGAGTAGGTTGTTTAAATCAGATAGTCAATGGCATCTAGGTCCCTAACTCCCCCCAGTTCCCACAGTCACCAGGAGCTGGGCATCCAGATATCTTCAGATGTGTGAATTCTTTACCAAAACCCTTCCACATTTTCCCCACCCTCCTCTTTGTCTGTGCAGACTCCTTAGCACAGAGCCATCCTCTTGCATCTTGTTTGTAGAACCTTTAACAACATCTGATGGTTCTCTAACTGCTATTTGGCTTACCTTTATGTGATTTCAGCTCATAGAGTGCATGGCTTGGTTATACCTGAATGGGTGGCTTTTTTATAGGCAACCTGTCTTACCTAGTTCCTAAATTTTCAGCTAAATTGGAGATACTGCCTTCCAAATTGACAGTAACATGTAAGAGAGGCTGCTTCTCTAAGTGAGCTCAGCAGGAACAGCTGGTCTGCAAATCTGCTTGAAGAGGTGGATTTGCTTCTCTGCAGCAATCAGGATGTCCAAGCTTTAAAATAAACATTTCTTTTTGCTTCCAAAGCCCTAATGGAGATGGAATCCACCTTAAGGAAAGTTACAATGGACCGTCGAGGCAAGTCATTCAACAGGCACATCTTTATAGACACCTTACTGCAGGGGAGCCTGAGTGACCAGCAGGTCTGTGCAGCTGTTGTGTCATCACATAGTAATGAGTCTTAGGTCAGATTTTTTCTGGAAGCAGTCTTTCTCACTCTTTTCCATTCCTACAATGTTTGATTGCATTAGATTTTGATAATTTTTCTTACCACTGCTTCATTGCTGTTTTTATAAACCAGAAGTGGGTTAGTATTAAGTATGTGTAATATGCCATTCCACTGGACATTCTGTAGATAGTTCAGTCTCTGTCTTCTAGATATATGTCCTGCTTTCTGCACTCAAAGGATGTCATGCACTTGAACAGAGGATGTGCTACTTCTGTTTTATCTCAGGAACTTCATTCTCTGAAGTAGATCTTATTTCCTAGATTCTGGAAGATACAATGATTTTCTCCTTGGCAGGATGCATAATCACTGCTAACTGTAAGTACAGATTGTAGATAACTTCCCATCCTCAGACTCAGATATCTAAAACTGTGTGATGACATAAGACTTACTCTAAGATAATAAAAATGAACTACAGATATATAAAAGAATTTTGCAGCAGATTCTCAACACAGCCTCACAGCTGCTGAGTTGAAAGTGTTGAAAGTAAGCTTTGTTTGACAACCTTCCCAATCTTTTGCTGAACCTTAGAATTTCCTCCTATTGCTTTTTTGTTTGCACTCTAACCCCAGCCAACTGATGCTAAATTTGATGAAAAAGCTCCAAAAGTTGTAAGCCACAAAGGTCATGTTGTAAAATAGGTCTGGCATCTGGGAAGGAAATCAGAGCAGAGGAGTGAAATCTGACTGACCATTTTGAATTTCTGGTGTGGTACCCATTTGGAAGACTTTGAAAGGAGCTAATTTTGGTTTTGCACAATGCTTATGGGGAAAAAACCAACCCAAAATACATCCTGAACAAATAATACAAACTGTGTAAAATATTAATACAAACTGTGTTTAAAATACAGTAAGCTGGTCTGAAAATATGCTTGAGGAGATGGATTTGCTTCTCTGCAGCACTCAGGATGATCAGGTTTTAAAACAAAAATTTCTTTTTGCTTCCAAAGTCCTAATTGAGATGGAATCCACCTGAAGCTGTGTAAAATCTCTTATGATAGAGGGATGACTGTCAGGTCCTGTATCCCAGCCAGTGGGGCTGGGACTCCAAAGAAAACTCTCAGGTGCAGATGGGTGTTCATGAGATTGGAAAGTAAAGTAGCCATCTATGAGAATACTATTCCAGAGAATATTCTTTCCAGCTACTCCAGGAAGACTTCCACTCCTCAGGCATTCAGGGTTCTCATGAAGGGACAGTTAGGAGTGGTAGAAACATTTTCTTTTTAGCTTTAAGGAAACTGCATCCTACACAATTATTTCTAATGCAAGGGGTTTTTTTTCACTTTGCTGTTTAAGATATCTCTTGAGTACCTCACAAAATAGATGCAGGGGAGACAAATGCTGGCCAGCTTGCTTCAGAGAGCTCTACTGTTGCCCTGTCAAGAGCCCCAGATGTTTGCTGTCTGGAGCACTCACCTAAGATGTGCTGTGGAAGCCCTGTAATAAGGGAGATTTCTGATGCTTTAGACGAAGCATCCTTCCATTTGTGTGGTTGGTCTAATAGTCCAGGCTTTGCTGGGCTGTGTGGTCCCTTCCTCAGGGCTGTGTGGCTGAATGATTCAGTCTTCTGCACAGCTCCCCAAGCTCTTCATAGCATTGGAAAGAGAATTTCAGCTTGCAGGATATCTTGTTACACAGGAGGTCAGTCAGCCTCCACTCCTGCCAGCGAGCAGAGAAGCAGCACAGGCTGCTGAGAACAGAGGGCACCTTTCTCTGGGTCAAAAAGTAATGTTGCAAATACAAGAAGTAAGAAAACTGAATGTAGTTTGTAAAGGATTGCAGTTTCTGGGACTGGTCTTGTGTTGATTTCTTCCTCAGTGTGTACCTGGGCAGTCTATTTTCTGTCAACCTCAGAAGATGTTCAGCAGAATCTCTACAAAGAGATGGACCATGTTCTGGGGAAGGGACCAATTACACATGAGAAGATGGATCAGCTCAGGTGGGTCACATGGAAGGAACTGCAGAGGAAAGTCACCCTCATCTGGGGGATAGGGGGTAGGGACAGGGGCTTCATGTGCTGGAGCCTGATGCCCAGCCTACACTGAGCCAGGAGAAGGCATCCAAAAGCTACTCCGCTCTTTTTCCTGAAAGTGATCAAACCATGGGATGACTTGCAGCACAGAGAGAATCTGCGGTAGTGCTCCATGGGGACCAAGCTGCTCTCTTCAGGGTGTCTATAGAAAATGGGTTCATTGGCAGAGGAGAGGACAAAATCACTACCCTGGCTGCCAGTTCAAAATCTGTTTGTTTACTCTCGTTTGGTTTCTGTCCTAGTTTTCCAAAAGTAGAGGTAATCAGTCATTTTAGTGGTTGGATTCATGGTAGATATACTTGAAGAGAGAAAGCATGGAAGAATATTCTTTTCAAGGGACCACAGAACTGGGATGATGACTGGTCAAGTCAAGAGCACGCATTTATTTTTTGTGCATTTTTTGGTACAACTGTGTGCATTTTGTGTTTGGACAAGTGTCAGAATTTCAGGAGGGGAGTACTAAGCATGTGAGTTTCCTGCTTGTATAGGTCAGAGATCCAGGAAAACGGCTCTTGTGTTTATGCTTTTTAGCAGACTGGTTACAAATCTGAAAGAAGTGTGGTGAAGAGGGATTTTGATAACCTTCCCTAAAAGCTGATAATGAGATGTCATGCTGGGATTGCTGGGATTTCTTGCTACAAAAAGTGAAGTGCCTCAGTGTGGGAGAGCTCCAGGAGCAGACTGTAACTCTGAATACAGCAGGTGACTCTGCTCTCCTTGCTGCCACGAGGATGTGGATGAGCTTCTTTCTGGGAGGGTGAAACTAACCAAGTCTTACTGGTTGCAGATACTGTCGGCAAGTCCTGTGTGAGACAGTGAGAACAGCAAAGCTTACTCCTGTTGCTGCACAGCTGCAAGAGCTGGAGGGCAGAGTTGACCAGCACACCATCCCCAAAGAGGTAAGGCAGTACTGGCAGGGCTGGGGCACAGCAGTTTGCTGTTTCCTCTTCTTCTCACAGAGGGATGAGGCAGGAAGACCATTTCTCCTGACACTGTTGAACCTGAGCAGCTGCTCTGTGATCTCAAAGTATGGTGTAGCTCAAAGTTTGCCTTGCAGTTCCTTTGTGGGAGAGCCTCTGGGAGTTCATGTTCTCTTCCTGAGCAAACATGCTTCTGGTACAGTGTCCACCAGGGCTCTGTTGTGCACCAAAAGAGCACGATTTCAGGCCTGATCATAACAGACATACTTCCCACATGGAATGATAGCTGCCACTGCAAAAGGTTAAATAGTCCATACATACCTGGGAGAGGAAGACTAGAGGAAGTGGGTCAGGCCCTGTGTAACCATCAACAATTGCAGCATGTGTCTTAAAAGTTAAAACCCTAACATCTGGGCTTGAATTATGGAAATCTGTAGATGAATATAACGTATTATCTTTTTAACCCACCTTATAAATATGAGTAGTCTACAGAACAATTGCCATCCAACAAGGCTGTTTGGAAGTGTCTTTAAATCATGTATTTCTTTCTGCTCTGACAGACATCTCCTAATTTTCTTTGCAGACACTTGTGCTGTATGCTCTTGGTGTGATGCTGCAGGATAGTTCATCATGGTCATCACCATACAGGTATGTAGAATCAAGACTTTTATTACAACTAATTCCTTTCTTTTTTAAAATTTAATATTGTTTAGATCTTACAGCACAGCCTGTTTGGCTGCAGGGCCTGCCTTAAGCAGAGATTGGAGATGAAAAGGAGTCTGTAAGAAAATCAATGTATGAAGGCCTTGGTTGATTTGTCTCCATGGGTGGGATTTTCAGGTAATTCATGACACGGTCCTCCTGTGCTCCAGTCTGTATGTGTTTGTTAGAGTTTATAACAGATTTTTTTGCACACACACAGTTTTCTGGGCAAATGCTGGCATTCTTTTTAAGGCGTTCTGTGAGAGAGCAGCAGTGGTTTAAAAGGCTTTGGAATCACTTCTTGTCATTATGAGACAATTATTCAAGGAAGGAAATGTCAGTCTTAAGTTTAATATTTCAGGAGGAAGGGAAATGCTGCCACATTACCTCAATCTGTGAAAACAAAACTTGATCCAGGCAAGTATTTAGGAGGTTAAAGAACAAAGTTGCTTTAGCAACTTTGCCACCTCCACCTCCAGGTGGCAAATATTAACATGTATCTGACTTAACTTGGGCTGGGAAAAAAATGTGAGTTGCTTATTTTAGAAAGAGGAAACAGACAGGTGAGTTTCAGTAGACAGAGTAGAGCCTTTAGAGCAGCCCCACAAGTACAGCTCTTACAGAAGGGTCAGGCTCACCAATCTGTGAGCATCTTGGCAGGTATTTATGTGTGTTTATGAAGGGTTTGTTGAGGCTTCAAGGGGGGGACAGTGAGGACTGCTGTGAACAGAGTGTGTTCATTCCAAGGAGAAGAAAGTTGATGTTGAGCCTGAGGTAGATTTGCATTTCTGTGATGGAGACAGAAGATCAGCTTTTTGCAATCCTTTCACCTTGTCACCAGGTACAAAACCAATGTACCTGGCTGTTTGCTCTTCCTACTTTTTTGTTAGGCAGCTTCATTTTCTTTCCTATTATAACATCTGCAGTTTGCCACTTCAGTTCAGGGGGAATTTAAGTTTGATGCTGGATTTACTGACAATCAGCACCCACAAGTCTTTTCACCTTGGCAGAAGCAGACCATGGATGTTTGGGCAGGGAGCCAAAGGCTGGAAGTATAAGCAGAAAGATTTAGCAGAAAGAGAACTGCTTTCCATTCATCAGATTTCCTGTGGTGTTTTTCTTTTTTATATTTAAATTGAATTATATTTTATTAGCCTCCCTGTGGTTAGTTGATTATGAGAATCTTGCTTTAATTCATGACAGCCCTGGATAATAGTTTTCTCACAGCCTTCACCATGCTAATGCTGGAAACCACTTTTCTCCCTTGAATGAGTCACCACCTTTACCAGCACATGCACATACACACACCACCTGCTTGAAGAGAAGGGTGAGGAATAAGGGAAAAAGGGAAATATTTTTGGAAGTGGGAGCTGAAGGGACACAGAAGGAGAGAGTGAGAGGGAGACAAATCAGATTGTGTGTGCCTTGGAAGGGAATAGAGGGCAGGTAGTAGCATCAGCTCAGCTGAGTACTCTATCTAAATACTGACTGCTGAAAGGCAATGCATATTATTTTCAGCCCAGTGTCACACTAACTCAGTTTATCAGCATTTTGACCAAGCTGGGACACAGCTGATGAGCTGGGAACATGGACAAAGTAGATGCACAATTGCCTTCATATTTATCTGTGTGGAAGTGTCCAGCATGATTTAGAGAGCAAGTAACTGATTCTTTATTTTGTTGCCAGTTTCTTACTCTGGTGTGTGCACACATGTCCAGGGAAAGGATTGTGTACCCTCACAGAAAGCTGCAGTGTGTTTTGTCTTTCATAGGTTTCACCCAGAGAGATTCAATGAGAAATCGGCCATAAAAAGCCTCTCCTTGTTGGGTTTTTCAGGAAGCCAGGAGTGCCCAGAGTTGAGGTAGGCATAAGGAAGGTTGTCTTGGTGTGTCCCCTCTGGCAGGCAGGAGAGAAGATGCTTTCAGTCTGTCTCTTGTCCTGCTGAGACAATCTGTCTCAGATTTACATCATAGCAAGGTTTTTATTTTTTTCTCCTGTATCTTCCCTCAGGTTTGCCTATATGGTGGCTACAGTTCTGCTGAGTGTCCTTGTAAGGAAATTGTATCTCCACCCAGTCAAAGCACAAGTCATGGAGACCAAATACGAGCTGGTAACCTCACCAAAAGAGGAAGCCTGGATAACACTGTCTAAGAGAAGCTAAGAGCAAGCTAAACAAGGGGCTGAAAGTGCCAACTGTGAAGTTCTAAGCAAAGGTCTGAAGGGGAATCATGCTGGTGCCACAATGACTTAGGCAAGGACTTTTACATCCAGATTTTGTTACCTTACACGTTCTTAACCACATACCTCTCTTGAGTACTTTTTCTAACTCAACTTGTAGTCATATTAAAGTAGATTTAATCTGTATGCCTTTTTTATATCTGCTTTTGTGTCTCTGGCCAAATCGTTGCAAAGGATGCAACAAAACACACAAGTGGTGTATGTATGAACTGCTGGGAGGCAGCTAGTAAAAAACCAGACTTCTGGTTAATCCAAACCCTTTCCAGCATCAGCCAGAGAGTGCCTCTCTTATGCAGTGGAATGTTTCTTCATGGATCCTATCGAGATAAGACCTCAGAGACACAAGGACAAAGCCTTTCTCTATATACTGGTCCTTTTATTCAGTGTCTTTCATTCCCCTGAGCAATAGCTATAACTGTCAAGAAGAGCAGATACATCTTATGAGAAGTATGTGTGAGTGTGTGTGTGAGAAAGAGAATTAAAGTAGGGCAGGGACTGCACCACCAGTTGTCTTGCTGTGTAATCTTGCCATGCTGTGAGGTTGCAAGAGAAGGGATGGCTGAGAAATGCTGGTAAACCCAGAGAAATAAAATTGGTTTGTCCCCTGAGAAAACGGGATGATCAGTAACAATGTAATGAAATGAAAACACCAAACAATGCCCTGAGAGAGGGATTCTCTATCCTGACAGTTCTGAGGGCAGTGTCTAATCTAATCAGCATCAGGAGCTGAGGACAGATGCTTGCAATTCATTCACCATTGAGTCAGTATGAACCTGCTCATGCAAGTACTGGGAAGGGAGAGTGTTGATTTTATAGGACTCTGGATTAATGTTCTACTTAAGAACTTAAAAGCCTTTCAAAGAATCCTTCTCCAAAATGTGTACCAGCCAAAGCAGCATCACATGCCCTGTGTTCACATGCATTTTAATTTCATGCTTCTTTCTTTCTCTTTTGGCCATCACTGGTCAGCTCCTGGAAGATTTGTCAGGGCCCCACTGGACCACTTGCAAGGCAGAAACTCTTGGAGTAATTGGAATAATTGCCATCAGACTTCCTTTTCAGATTGTGTTTCTCCCTTGTTTTTGTTCACTCTTTCTTATATAGGATCACACTTTATCTGATCTTTATGTGTCTTTTTCCCATAAACCTAACTTCTCTGTTAGCTCCAGTTCCTAAACCCCTTTCCACTCAAAAGGTGTGTGGTGGCAGGTGAGATGGAGCTCAGCCTGCAGCTGTACATCCCCATGCTGCCTTTGCATGCAGCTATTGATGCACCACAGAGCAGGACAGGAGGATGCAGCTTCCATTAGAGCTTCTTCCTACTGCCTTTGGAGGCAGGGCACACATTACCTATGGATACAGACCTGGTAGGTGCAGATCCCATTTCTCCAGACATTGTTCCTTTCACTGCCACCTTCTGGGTCAGGAAGTCTGCTGCTCTTATGAAAATGTCTTGGCTCTTCTGTTGCTGCCAAATGCCAGTCTGAATGCAGCCCTGTCAGCTCTCATGGGGTTAACATCTGCTGGTAGCCTCTGTGGGCACCAGACAAAGAAAATTTTGCTCTTAGGTTTAATGTGTCAGCTCAGCTTTTGGTGGAGCTGTAGAGATTCAGTTCCCTCCAGTGCAGTTCGGAGATACCGTTCTACTGCTTTTTGTCTGGTAGGCAGAAAGAAGAGGGTTGTGCAGTTCAGCTTGCTACCTCTTTTGCATTGATTTTTGTAATGAACTGCAAGAAAGCTCTTGTTAATCTGACCCCCATTTAACTGAAGGTCAGTCACATCCCCAGATGGCAATTCATGTTAGGCTTTGCTTCACTGCTTATGCAAAATAGATTTTTTTCTTGAAGGTTGCATACATTTCCTAAACCTTTTGGAGAAATCAATGTGATAAAGGATTTAAACTTAAAGCATCCATACTGTGTCGAGAAGGCAAAATGGCAGCTTAAGTTTTTGCCTTCATGGGAAGAAATGGTACGTAGCACTGTCCTTGCTAAAAACTGGACAAGGAACAGCTGACTGCCTTGTACTTGAGTGGCTAAGATCTACTTTCTTGTTGCCATGTGGAGTGAAGCTTTCAGCCACCAGGAAAGCTTCCCAAGAGTAATTGCACAGACTTCTGTTAAGTATTTCTCTGCTTTGCTGGAGCTGTACAGGCCAGCTGTCTTGCAACAGGAACTTATCCAGCTACAGGAATAAAAAATGGGAATAATTCTGTAGGATTCGTTACAATTTTTCTCTCAGTCTGCACAAGTATCACATCCTGTTAAACTGTGCTCTGAGTCCAGACCAGTAACCAGCTCCAGGAGTCTGTTGCCAATAAAAAAGAAGAGCATGGCCCTAAGTCCTGGAGAAAGCCAATGATTAGTTTGTTTTTTCTCCAAACTGCTGTCAAAAAAGCACCCTGCTTCATCAGTTAAGGAAATGTGTTAAGCATGAAGAGAAAGGAGGTGGGTGAGGTGGTCTCAAGCATTTGTTACACACTGCCCAGAATCACTCCCATTGTTTGCTTGCTGAAGTCTAGAAGTTTCCCTTCCTCACTCTATGTGTGTCAGTAATTTTAAACAGCTCTAACTATCAAGATTTAGTGCAACACTCATCAGCCCAGCCATTTTCTTATGTCACAAACCCTATTTTTTATATGGAACTATATGGATCAGTTCATGGATCAGTTTTCTCATGGCATTTTGTTGTATTTTAATTGGAAGCCTGAAATACCCGTTTTGTCCCATTTCTCCTCTAAACCCTTGTCTGGCATGCACAGTCATCTGGTTCTTTTTTGGCCTGGTTTCCTAAGGAAGACTTGCATTGGAAGGGTGTGCCCCTTTCCCCTCTTAAATCTGGTCTTTTTCCTCTTTTTGTTCTTGCCTCCTGAGCCCTTGCACCAACTCAGCTGCGCTTTATAGGGACTGGCGTTTGAATCTCAACGCTGTTATGGTCCTACAAATTTTGTTGAAGGAAAAAAAAGCTGACTGGGTATAGGGAGTCTATGCTAGATGTGTCAGTATTACAGCCAAAGCATTGTTAGATGCCAGGCTGTGAAAAAGCCTTAGTCAGCTCCTGCACCATAGCAAATAGCCAGGCTCAGGAGTCCAATCAATAGGGAACAGGGTTTTGTCAGTCCTGCTGCTTAGGCCCATGCACACATCAAAGGCACAGAGGTCCTTCTGTGGTCAAACATTTCCACCTGTGGAAAAAAGTGTCTTAGTGCAGGAACAAAACCAATAGGGGAAGGTATCCTCTATAATATGGGGAGTTACAGCTTTTTATGCTTTTTATTCCTGCTCTGCACCAGAAAACTACTTCACAAATTCCAGAGGATGGTTTTGAAAAGCGTACAGAAAAGCTGTAATTTCATTCCTTGGACTCTTGCTGTAGAACAAGCTTCTACATAAGGGCTACAAACTCATGGAAAGTAGGAGGCTTAATATATTTCTGTGCCTATGCAATCTGCTGCTTTCAGAAGCAGGCAGCCAGCAGAGGTGGCAGGAGCAGTCAGTCCATTGCTAGTTGATTGTCACGGCTGCTTCTGGCTGACAAAGCTTCGTACTTTTGTCTCTTGTACTGGTGGCAACTGGTGAGACAGTTGTTAACATAACTTGGAGCAGAGCACTTCCACTACCTCCAAAATATCCATGAATTCGGTTACCTCTAGATTTTAATTAACATTGCAAATTAGTAGTATTCTTCCCCTGTTCCCAGCAGTTTAAGGATTTGCTGGAAATGGGTGTGGCATGCAGCAGAGAGTTGAGGGCTGTATGGTTTATTTTCCATCATTAAAGGGAAAGGATGATCTTGGGAACTTCTGTCCTGCTTGCTGCAAAAGTAAATGTTGGTTGTTGGGCAGAGTGGACATCTGCCAATTTTAAATACCTTGGGCAGCTCTCGTGTCATCTCCCCCATTGGCTGTGCAGTTGTATGAAACTGGGGATTGCTGACAATTCCAACTGGGAAAACAGTGTGTCTGCCTCAGTGGCATAGTTTGTTTGTGGCCATTTTGGTACTGTTAACTCAAAGGGAAGTAGCATTGGCTTCTCACTTGTATACTGTGCACATGTTCTCAACAGACAGCAGGAGATACCTAGGTCAGTAGGGCCATGTGTGACCTTCCCAAGGATTCTGTTAGTGCTACAGAAGGGCTTCCCTGACATTCATCCTTGAATATAGATACATCCTGATCAGCAGAGTGAGGTATACAGTTTGTTGTCTTCCTTTCTGTGTTCAGATCCTCTGGTAGCTTTGAGGTGAAAGGAATGGTGTAGAGCAGTACTTCTCTGAAAGCAATTGGAGCTTGCAGGACTACACCCACTTCCCTGCCTCCTTTTATCAAGAGTGACAGGGAAGAGGAGAAAAGGCTCCTAATAAGAAGGAAAATTTTCATCACTTGTGGGTTCTGTCACCAGGAAGTAGAACTGTTGTAATTACTATGGCAACTCTTGCTGCTGCTTTTCACTTTTCTGGAGAAGGAATTTCTGGAAAGTATTCGAGGCATCTTTCTCTGGAGCCTGAGAGTATGTACCTATGGCACCTATCTCGTTGATCTTGGGACTGGTTTTTAGCTACCACCTTTCAGCTAAACAAAAGGCCTGTTTGACATCTCTTAGGATTTAGTGCCAAGATTTTTGGGTGGTAACAAGGAAGAGGAAATACCACATTCAGGAAAAAAAAAAAAAAAGATGAAGAAAATGGTTCTCACATATGGAGGGTGGGGAAGGAGAGGAGAAGAGAAGGGTTTCCATGGTAACATTACTTGAAGATAAGTATTTTTAAATCTGTGTAAATTTTAGAATTCAAAACACAGTTGTGTTTCCACAAAAAGATTTGGGGGAGATCTGGAGTGCAAAGAAATTTTTCCCCCACACTTTTCAGGTCATTCCTATTGCTTTTATCAAGGAGTTCAAACTCATGTCAAATATAGTATATGTGGTTGCTCTGATGTTAATGTTCCTTTAAAGAAAAGCCTTGCTTCCAGGAGGCAAGAAGCATCAGTCATAGTTCTGTATCTGCACCAACATCTCTAGTGGAAGCACTTGATGATCTCTATAATGGGAAAAGCAGTTTAAATAGACCAGTGCTAGGCCAGTAAAAGTCACAAGGATAATTCCACATTAAGTGCAACTTGGAGCAAAATCTTAATTATAATTGACATATAGATAAGTGGTAGTAGTGATGATAAGGCAGCTGAGGCCTTTTCCCTTGCCTAAAGACTAGAGGATGCAGAACTGAAAGCGCAGAGGAACCACATAAAAATGTGTCCCTGGTGAGTGTCTTGGTTACCCTCAATAACAGTGAAACATTGAGCAAGTGATGCTGCAGTGACACTATTAGGCAGGAAATGTTAGCCCTTTATATGGTGCATCAGTGCTGGGGTCAGTTCTGAACCTCTCTGAAGCTTCTCTGCTCCAGTCTCTGCAGCACTGAGCTCCTCACGGGCACTGGCACACTCTGCTCCCACCTCCCTGCTGGCATCCAGGCAGTCACCTCTGTCACAAGCCTGGCAGTGAGACATCCAATGCTGCACCTGCTTGGCTGCCAACTTTTCAGTCTCACCAAAAGCTTTTTTTTTTTTTTTTTTTTTTTTTAAAATACCAAAACAGTCACTTCCAACTGAATAATGACTCAGACACTGCAGCAAGGGTAAAGCAATCATCTTCCACTTCAGAGCTTTACAGCAGAAGGCCTTGGGTAGGTATCCTGTCTAAAACAGAGCTTGCTGGGCCCAGCCATCAGCTGGGTTCAGTTCTTTAATTTAACTGATGGAATGAGATACTTCAGCAGTGCTGAGCATCTGCTGTCTCGGGTTGTGGTTCAGTGATAGAGTAAAAGGTTCCTGCAAGTACTTTGTGTTCAGAAGCTTTGGGAAGGAATGGTTATATATAAAAGGGAAGGTGCTATGCATCCATTAAGGCCCTTGCCCTGACTACATTTCCCTAGGCCAGAGGGAAATACAGGAAAGGAACAAAAATCTATTGGAGCAGTAAAAAACAAACCAGGAAGTTACATTTCACCATTTATCTTCTGGGGTGAAGGAGGGAAAGCAAATAAGGGTGTCTGAAGAAAGCATAGTTCATATTGTCAAACTGTGGAAATTAGCACTTGGTAATATTGTTTCATATTGGGCAAGACTCAGAATAAGCAAGACTCAGTTCTAACTAAGGCTTTTATTACCCTTGTAAACTTCCTAGCAGCTGTATGGGAAAAAGCTGCACTTTTCATGTAACTGTTGGATTCTTTGTTGGAATTCACTGTTGTCAGATATATTATTTTTAATTCTGGGAATAATATTCACACACTGACATCAGCACTAGCATGAAAATGTATACTCTGGCTTGGTAGTTTCTTGGACTGAGAAGTAACTGGCTCATGCAGAGCTTGTTAGCTGTGAGTTATTGATTATATGTGTCACGTTTGTCTCATCCCTTCCATTAAGACCACTGTGATATTTTGTGCTGTTCACTGGTGCTCTAGCTCCATGCATTTGTGTTACAGAGGAACCTCAGGAGATGCAGGAAATCTTAAATAACAGAAATGCAGCAGCTTCAATCCCTGATCAGCAGCATTCAGTATCCATTCAGTATATTACAAGCTGACTGTGGGCATTAGTAGTAACTGGATTGCTGCTGGTGGAGGCAGGGAGGGAAAAACTGCTGCCTTGTTTCATCATCTGTGAGCATTCTCACATAGCTCTAAGATCCCACAAATACAGGCTGTCCCACTTTCACAAGCTCTTTCAGGAGTCTTTCAGGGAGAAGTGTGCCTTGGGAGGAGAGGAGTGAGCCATGTGAGTTAACAGGAGCTGATAGGGATGCCTGCAAGAATACACCATTGCATATGATGGGAGACCAACTGGACCAATGTTTTCAGCCACCCCACATTCACTGGTGAGCAAGATATTTAGGAAAAGAGAGGATGTTTGAAGAACTTTGTCTTTCCACTGTGCAGAATTTATATTAAATTTACTAAAGCCTGCTCCTTGATTTGATGGTATTATTCTGGTACGTGAAAAGAGCAAATTAATTGCTTGTTAACACACTGCTCAAAATTAACCTCAAGCATGGGCCTGGACCTGCAAACCTCTGTATTTATGCTGTGTGATTGCACTGAATACCACTGACTTTCATCTACTGACCTAGCTCAGTTTGCATTTGAATCTTAGTTGTGGCTTTCAGTCATTAGAAACCAAATTTTTGAACCTGTTTAGGTGTTTGGATTTTTAATATTTCATTAAGTATCTACTTGACTATTTAAATGCCTGGGTGTCTTTTTAAGTCTAGTGTTGCCATAATGCAAAGGAAAAGGAGGTGATACAGAGGGTTTTAGTGAATCAGACCTCTGGTTTCATGTTCCAGCAGTGATAACTTAGTATAACTGCTGTATATTCAGATAACTACAGATAACTGCTGTATATTCACCATAGTTCTTAGTCAACATCTTTGTGCTTGAGGAAGCTAGATAGTGACTCTTACACAGTAATGGTAAAAATACTGCAAACATACATCCTGCATTAACCTTTGTATATTTTATGGCTGTGCTCTTCCAGTGTAGTAAACTGAGCTGAGCAATCACATTTTCTGAATTATCCTCAAGAACTGGAAATCCTTATCACCTCTGTGTTTCTTTTCACCCACTACTGCAGCACTGGTCTTGAAATTGTCACCGCAGCTAAAAATCCTCATTCTTAAAATTAAACTGTGGTTTAAAAAAAAAAAAAAAAAGCACACTGCAGCTTCCTCATAAAACTCCACCAAGTCTTTTGCTGATGTGACTCACTCAATTACTCATGTGGGCAGACATTCAGATAATGAAAGCAGTTAATGGAAAGCTGTGAGAAATACTTCTGATTCCTGAGGAGGCAGGGGAGGGGAAAGGCTACTGTGGGTATTTTATCCTTAGAGCTGCTGAATTCAGTGAGCTCCCAGCCATTTTTTTAAGATAAGGATTTCTTCATTCTGCTTTTTCCTTTGTATGAAACCAGCTTGAAAAATCAGGTTGGCAGTAGAGGAACACCAGCTGTATATCTCTGCTCCTCTTCCTACATATTAGAGATGAAAGCAAATCTGTGCCTTTTTATCCTAGCCATGTATGTACTTAATACTCAATACTCTGGATTCCTGGATCAAGGAGTACAGCCACCATGTGACTAAATGAACCCTCTGGCTGGAGGTGTCACATACACTGAGGAGGACCAGTTTTTTCTGGAATAAATAATAGGCCCTTGAGATGTGATGTGCAATAGGTCAGGTAATACAACCAGAAGGTGGATTTCAGTGACATCTAAGTGAGTGAAAAATGGCAGTTTTTGAAGTTGGTGAGGCAGAAAGTTATTTAAGGGTAATACAATGCTACGTGGATGTGATAACCCCCTTATGCAATGAAATTATAGATGTATGATGGCTTCAAAGAGACTTAGAATTAACCTGAAACTGGAAGTACTCGAAGTGGACAAACTGTTTCAGAGCTGAGGGCTATCTGGCATTTGTAAAATAATCAGAACAGTAAACTCTAGGTTGTGTATCTCAGATGTTGGTAGATTTTTGAGGGTTGTGCTACCACAAATGGCTGTGTGAGCCCCGTCCAACAACAGTGCTGGGTGTGAAATAGGAGATGACATGAGGATGTGGTCATTCCTCGTGGCAGATGAACTGGGAGGGAGATCACAACTTGACTTGTAGAACAGAGCTTCTAACACAGGAGAAGCAATGCATAGGTGTTGAGGCTGTGGCCCTGAGAAAGTAAGCTGTCAGATTATATTTTTTTATAGGGGCTTTTGGAACCCGTGTCACAAACTGCTGAACACCCCAGCTGCACACCCAGCCCAGCCCCAACCCACACGAAACCTGCTGGCTAAGATTGGCTTCTGCAAAATAGGTTAAGTACCCTGCCCCATTTGAATTAAGGGATGTGAACAGCTCTCTCCATTGTGTTCCCTGGAAAGCCCAGTCCTAACAGAGGCAAAGATGGGGAAAGACAGACTCCTTATACCTGTATGAGACAAGTCAAACCTTGTATGCTGACACATGATAGTTGGTCATTTGTGTCCTGTTTTGTATTTCAGGGTGCAGAGATTGTGACTGACTAGTTTGTAGCAGGATGGGCACAGACTAGGCTTTAATGCTTTCCTGCCAAAAGCTCACTCGTATGATTCAGAGATTTCTTTTCATTTGAAATGAAGGAGTTCTTTAAGCTCCCTCTCAGAGGTGACACTGTAGGGAGGCCTGGCTGCCTCTTGCGCATGGATGTTCTGTCAAACCAGGTTCAGGCTGAGGTGGCTGAAGCTGCTGCAGCTGATGGGGACCCATCAGTCTCCATCTCCTGTCAGGCAGCACTGCACCACTGAAATTTGTGCTGTTATCATAGTGTCCAAATAGCTGTGGGTGAGACAAAGGGCTGAAATGTTCTGTGTGTTAGCCAAATGGGAGGACAGAGCAGCCAGAAGGAGAGAGATGCAGTGATAATAGCAGGAGCTGTGCATAAAGGAGGAGCCTTCACAGCATCCTGAAAGGGAATTACTTGACCAAATGCGTGGTGGAAGGAGGAAAGATGACTTCACAGATGTGATTTATTATCCTTTCCAAGCAAGGGAGTTATGCAAATTCCAGGAACAACACACATTTGTTTGGTGGCTCCTAAGAATATCCAAGGACATAAAAAATACTTTTTTGAAGTGGTTTATGTGGTAAACCATGATTAAAGGACAGGATTAAAAAAACTCCGGGGGGCAAGTTGCTAGTGTTATGCGAGTACCTAAAAATCTGAATTTTAATTACATACAAAAAGAAAGACCTCAGAGAATGTTTCTAACTGTTGTAGCTGCAGAGCAAACTTGCAAATGAGAAAAAAGCCTAAGTAGGCCAGTAACATCTGCTCCAGTCTGCATTGAGCTGGAATCAGTATTTTTCCCATGTGCTGTTGTACTGCATTAACTCCACTATCTCTCTACCCTTTAGGGTCTTTCTCAGCAACTATATCAGACCTTACCTGATGGATACCACAGGGATAAGAAAGGATAGAAAAGGATTCATAGTTGGTCTGGGTTAGCATCATTGAGAAGGAATACTGGCAGGAAAGAAAGACAAGGTAGGGCTGTTCTTTCTTCCACCTCTTCCTGAGTGTCTTGTCATTTGAACCCTTGGAGGGAAGCTGATGAGTTACTGTGCTTTGTACTGGCTTCTGTTTAAGACCACTTGTTGCTTGTTTTCCTTTAAAGTCTGCAATGTTAGACAGAGCTCATTATTTTTCCTATTGATCTTGACCTCTTCCTCCCTCTGACTCTTTCTCCCCTTGTACTAACTCTGCCTTCTCACACAGTGAAGTGTTGAAAGAAAGTTCAAGAGAAAACTTGAATTCCTACAAAAAAATCTTAGTATTTGGAAGGAGACATATCCTAGAAGAGACAGTCTGAATCTCTGCAACATGTCCTGTCCCTCTCTTGGAGGTGCTGTGAGGTACCAGGTGTCAACCATGCACTGCCTCTGTCTAAGGTGGTTCTGAAATAGCAATGTCAAGGCAAACACTTCCATGAGATGTAAACTACCCCACTGGTCACTTACCCTACCCTTTTGTGCAGCTTGACCCTGCTGCAGTTTCTCATAGGTGAAGAGGTATCTGTGGTTACAATCCTGATTGCCCAGCAAGTTGCTGAATGACCAAGGAAGCAGAAGGAGAATGTGCAGCTGCAGGGTATGTGGGTTTTTCATTCTGTTTTACAGTGAAGACTGAATGCCTCAGGATCCTGATGCCATTTATTGCAGCATTGGATGTGTATTTTGTGCTGGGAGGCTACCCCTGGCATTCTGGAATAGCTGTGGGAGTTAAATAAGCTGCTGTTCACTTCAGATTCTTTGGATTATGAGTCTGGCAAAGACTTGCCATCCAGCCAGAGGCAGATCCAGCCACTACCTGAGGTGAGCAGGGTGGTATGACTGTCTTTGTGGAGGGAATGAAGGTGCATCCTGCAGTTACAGACTATTTTCTTCAGTCCCCTAATTTGCCCTCCCCGCAGCCCTGTTATCAGACAGCTGAAGGGCAGGTAGGCGTGTCAGTGTCTGACCATATGTTTGATGTCAGAGTCCTTTGTCAGTTATCCAGCTGCAAATCTGCTCAGCTCCATGTGATGCAGCAGGCACAGGGATTTTTTGCCTTTGTTTTTGCCCTTTATGAAATGGGAGGGGGGGGGAATGGAAAAATGCTGAGAAATGGGAGCCTCACAAAACTACAGCAGTGTTATTTACACAAATGAACTGAAAAACTGAAGCAGGATTTGTCAGAGATCTAACCTGGTTCATTTGCCTAAACAGGTTGTTTACCCACATACCCTGATGCAGGGAGTGTGCTGTTAAGTTTTCCATAGAGCAAAGAAAATAGAAGAGGCATTTGATTGTGATTTCTGACTGTGTGGCCAAAAATACATGGCATTTGAGATACCCCATTATTACTTTTCTCTAATTAAGGAATGGTAATTCAAACTGTGGTTCGTGTGACACACACACACAAAGTGCCCAGCTGCAAGGTTGCATGTGGTCAGTTATTTGCTTGTCTGTGCAAATTTTTGAGAGCAGGAGATTCCTTCGGGTGACTGACAGAGGTAAAAACCTAATGTGTGTGAGAGAACTTGGAAGAATAGCATGCTTTTAGAGCCCGACCTGCAATTTGGGGTCTCCAGCTAGATGCTTGCCTTTCTGTTTTCTGGTGACAGTTTGAACAGGGTGTCTAGGTGGAAAATACATTTGCCTCCCAGTTTTGAAGGTACTAATCTAAAGGAAAATCTTGTAAAAATGTGGTTTTTTTTTAAAAGTTAGAAAAGCTAAAAGTGTGTAATACTGTAATTAGGGTTGAGGGAGTATAAAAACTTAAAATTAGTTTAGCACATCACTTGACAGGTGGGAAGTCTTTTATGTAAACTTAGGGAAGTGGTAGTTGGATTCAGCTGGTCTAATTTAAATGCTATTTCTAATTATTTCTAGTATGTTTCTAGAGGATTATAGGATGGCCATTATTCTGACAGAAGGGCTCTTCATATGTAAATTAAAATGTACAAAAGAGTACCCTATTAAAATGTAAATATGCTGTAGCAGCAAGCACCTAGGTTAGTCCAGCTACTATAGTGAAGGGTGAACAACACCTACAGTGCATGTTTCTCAGATAATGCTTTTTCTTGCACCTTAAACTTTGCCAGTGAGGGCAATGGGAGGTGGAGAGGTGCCTGTAGGCAGACTGGTGATAGCAGTTCTGATCTGAGAGCAGGTGGGCTCAGACAGGTTTTCACTGAAAGCAGGCCTTGGTGGCACACAAAGGCACAGAGAGAAGATGACACAATTAGCTGTTCCCCCTCCCTACAGTCTGGTGCTGCTAATCCAAGTTAAAACTCCTACCAGCATCTTTGGAGAACCTTCCTTCTCACATGCTGACAGCCTTCTCATTTTGCCAAGGGAAGCTCATGCAGGTTCGCTGGGGAGATGCCAAATAACAGCTTAACTTCACACCTGAGAAGCAAAAGGATGAAGAGAGAAGGAAAGGCTCAGCCTGCCTCCAGCCTGGCACAAACTCCTGGGAGTGTGGGCATGAGCAGCCCCTGGAGCTGCAGCAGCTGGAGATGGGACATGAACAGAGCCTGAGCTGAAGCTGCTATGGAGCAGGGAGTGTGGGGCCCATTACCAGTACCTGAAGGTTTTACTCATCATCAGCAGGCACTAGGGTAGGCGGAGGCCTTGCCATGGCAGATTCATGGAGGTTTGGGATAAGGCTTGGAGCTCCAGATGATACAGAAGCCCTTTGTGAGCTGATCTGGTTAGCTTTCCTTCCCAGACCCTTGCAGCAAAGGCTCAGATCAGCTCTCAAAAGGTCACAGAATCACAGAATGGTGGAAGTTGGAAGGGATCTTAAAAATCATCTCAATCCAACAATCACTAACAATGCATTAACAGTCAATAGGGGGGCTGACAGCAGGGATTTATTCTACAGCAAAATCAGTATTTGTGGATGCATAACTCATAGTTTAAGGCCTTTTAGTTAGAGGACACCAAGAGCAAGGCTGCGTGACACTCACTTCTTCAGTCCTTGTCATTTTAGGGCAGGGAGTGCCAGCATCTGTTGCTCCGAGCTGCAGGTGGCCTGACACCATGCAGGCACAGCCATATGCTGGAGTATGGCAGCTGGGTGACCAAGCTGGGTGCTCTTGAACAGTCACCCTTCCTCTCCACACACGTTGTGATGGGCTTCTCCAGTGGGTGTTCTGTCATTTTTAAGCCTTTTTGTGAGGTTGACTACTGCAGCTGTAAAGCATAAGTTGCACTTGGCACCTTGACTAACTCTAGAAAAATTAAAACACACAATGAAGTAGTTGAAATTGTGAAATTTAGACCACATTTAAAAATGGCAGAAAAGTGCTTTGCATACTGTTTTTTATTCAGGGAGTATAATGAACACTGGGCCTGACTCATGCTTTACATGGGAGAAATAAGCAAGCTAAGAGGAAATGTCTCCAGGCAGACATTCCTCAGGCAGGGATTTCATCTCATTTTTCTAAGGGAAGTAACTTAAAAGGACTGGCCCAAAGACTACATATTTGTTGCCTGACCACACCAGGTGTTTGAAATCTGTTTGTAATTCTAAAAGTCACTAGGAGGCCAGGAATGTCAAACTGGATGCCTTTACAACAGCTTTCAAGGCATGACAATTGTTCCTCTAGGACCAGGCTGGTGTACAAGGACAGTAGCACTGGATTTTCTCTAGATGGTGACTACCACACAAGTGTCTGTAAACTGAAGGCTGGGAAAATATGAAGCTGTTGGGTCAGTTATGTAAGGGTTGTCAGGTAACCCAGAGCTGCACTAAGGTTGCAGCAAGAGCTCTGTGGAGCCTTATAGGTACATGACATGAGTAATCACAGCTGCAATTCATTTTAAAGAGACAAATTAATTCCCCTTTTTTTTTTTTTTTTTTTTTTTTTTTTTTTTTTTTTTTTTTTTGTGGGAGGAAGGCTACTTTCAGATTAATGTGAAGGAATCTGAAAGGAAAAGCCTTTCACATTCCTCTAGTGGTAGGCATTTTGATCATAATTGTAGAGATACTGAGTGTGAGTGACTTGCCCGGGACATAAAGTCGGTGTTAAAGCCAGGAACTGACCAAAACCCCTCACCATTCATGGCTTCAGTGCTTCAGTGTTGTGCTATCCTTCCTGTTTCTGCTGATGCCTCCTCATGAGCTTTTCTCTGTTAAAAGTTGAAAAGCTGTCTACTTGGTGGCTGATAATTTACCCTTCCTCTTGCGCCTGTGTCATAGCAGCTTTTCAAGCAGAAACCTTTCAAAAGAAACATTTTGTTCTTCCTCTGCTGATCAGAAGCGTAGGGCAGCAGCTACATTAAAAGCATGAGGATCTGACACATCTTATACCTTGTGTTCAAAGACAAAGCTCACAGGGATATCAGTAGTAAAGACCTATGCTCCAGACAGAGGGCTGTCAGCAAGTTGCCGTTGAGTAAATGAAAGCAGAATGATGGAAAAAAAAATAAAATCCAAGACTTCCTAATTGGAAAACACATTATTTGTAGCTGGCCTCTGGGACTAACAGCGCGGAGCAGCGGTGGGTGCCTGGGGACACCCCCGGGGCAGACGCTCCGTGCGACCTTCGCTGCGGCCCCTGAGGCGAAACTGCGGGGGCCGGGTCCCGGCCAGCGAACGGCAGCTAAAAACCAAACCAAACCAAACCAAACCAAACCAAACCAAAAAGCACCAAAAACTCCGCAGGAACCGCTCCTTCCAGCGACTTTCCTTAGGACATGTTCACGGGGAAGGAGGCTGCAGGGCCCCTCCCTGACTCCTTGCTCTAGGGGGGCGGGGGTGCCCAGAGTGAGGGGGTGGCTAAGGGGGAAGAGGGTGTCCAGGGTGAGGGGGTGCCCAGAGGGGAGGGGATGTACAGAGTGAGGGCTGTCTCTTATANCGCCGTTTGCGGTAGAGCCTTGGGTGCCGGTGTCGGCGGGAGAGGGAAGGGGGCGGGGGGGTCGTGCCGCCTCCGTCCTCTCGGCGGTGGGACGGTGACAGGCGGGCGGCGCAGGCTGCCGCAGCCTGGGGATGAGGAAAGCTGCTTCACCTCTGGAATTGGCTATTCCGGCGTGACGAGACGTTTAAATATTTAATTGATTTCTAAATTGAATTCCTCCCACTTTGCGAGTGTCTTGAATATTTATTTCGGATCGTGTCTCTGCCTCCTCATTCTTTTCCCACCTTCCGCTTTCCTCTGCTGGCAGCACCGAGATGATGTGATAAACCAAGGAGATATCCGACTCCTGTCAATACAGTGTTTGTGTTCGTTAATGTAGAGTCCAAATACATATATTTTATTGGAATATACCTGCTGGATTGTATTTCCTTTTGCGAGCAGGGCTGCGGTATTCAGTAGGTTGGGCAGCTACCAAGTGGTAGGTACAGGATGAAAGCATGATCCAGAGATGATGCAGAATAAGGGGAGAAAGAGATCAAGCACACTGTTGTTATTTTTTTTATTATTATTATTATTACCCCTCTCACCTCTGTGTTCTGCCTGCAGGAAAAAAAATGCTGCCCAGGACTGTGGTGGAGTCACCATCCCTGGAGGCATTTGAAAGGCATTTGGACCTGTCCTTAAGGACATGGTTTAGTAGTTGACTGTGGTGTTAGTCAAAGATTGGACTGGATGGTCTTGGAGGTCTCTTCCAACCTAAACATTCTGTGATTACCACAGCATGTGATTTTTGCAGTGACTACTCTGAAGCCAGGTTTGTGTTAGGACTTTCTTTTTTATTCTTTCTATTCTTTTACCTGAAAGAGAAGCAAAAATGAATCAGTTTACTTTGACTGTGATTGTAGGGCCAAAAGAAAGATTCCCTCCCCCTCAAATAAAAAATCAAAAACAACAACAAAAAAACCCTCCAGCCCCATTATTTGTGGGTCATTCCTAGGAAGGATCAAAGTATGAAGGAAAGACAGGAGGAGGACGTGGGTTTGTGGTGCCAATGTTGAGAGGAGGACAGAGGGTCCCAGTTCTATTTTTACTTTCAGTCCCCTAAGTTGAGGGTGCTTGTGTGCTTCCAGAGAGCAAGTAGGGATGAGATCTGTGATGAGATTATTCTTTCAGTGCAAATGGGAGAGCATATTTGGCTAGTGACAGGGAACAATTAAAATGTGTTTGTGAAAAAACTCTGTTTCTTTTTTTCTTTTGAATTGTTGAATGACCATCTGTCCTTTAGAGAGAAGACTTTACATCTTTTGGGTCATTTACAAAACATGTCAAGTACAGTGAAATTATACAGATGTATTTTATTATGTAAACTTTCCCCATGTTGAATTAGTGTGACTTACTTTATTTAGGAGAAATACATTGAAACATTTTTCTGCAGTCACAGCCTGACATACATGTATTTAGATTTACCTTTTTTAAAATTGGGAAACTGTTTTTTTTCTGGAACAGAGGAGAGGAGCTGAGTCTTGGAAGGGAGAACCAGACAGGGAGAAGCAGTTGTAGTTTGTCTTTTCCCTCTGCCTTTCCCCAGCCAGCATACAGTCTGTATGGACAATCCAACATAATAGGAGACGGATACAGAGAGAGGGTGAGTGAATGCAAAGAATGAGGCACCCTTGGTCAGCCTGGTGGATTCTGGGCACCACACAGCAATACCCTGAGTGTTTGCAGTTTGTCCAAGCATCATGACAACAGAGACCTTTAATGGGGAGGTGAGGATGAAAGAGTAATATTGTGCTGTGAGTGTTGGCTGCCATGTGCAGTTGGGGTCACAGCATGAACATGTTTAAGTCTTAAGCAAGTGGAGAATGGAGGACATTGGCTAGGCAACCAAATCCCAAAGTCTTTGGAACTGGCTGAGAGACCATGGAGTGGGGTTGTTGTAGAGAAAAGGTCCAGCATGAGGGGATTCTGGATGGAAGTGACCTAGTACCAGATCTGTCAGCGAACTCATCCCACCTTCATGGTGCCAGAACTCCATAAACTCCTGTGCAGATTCTGTATACAAAGTTGTAATTTTATTCTCTGCAAGAGTGGAAATAGATATAACTATGGGTTAGTTGGATATTGATGGTTTTGCTTCTAATAATAATTATTGCAAAGATATTAGGTCAAATTAAGTCCAAATAGCATTCAAAACCAGAAGCCTTGGATTTTGTGGTGAAGATCGGCTTGTGATTGCTTGGAAGCTTGTGGAAGAGTAATTCTCCAGGAAGTCATGTGGTAAAGATGTAGTAATTTTGCTGTAATCAGTGCTTCCTTTATGACAGGAGGTTATGTTGTGGTTATTCTTGAGATCTCCTAGAGGAGGCTCAGAATATGACTGAGGTCTGAACTTGATCTGCAGAATGACAGGCAGTGTGGTGATGTGGACCTTGAAGGCATTACATTGACCTGGATTTGTCAGTAGACAAGCTGCTCCCTTTTCTTTTTGTGCCAGTTGGTGCTTTGTGGTTTTATTTTCAAGTATAAAAACTTTTGCAAAAGTCAGTAGAGGCATTAGGTCAGTTTGATAGAGAATTTGAAGTTCAATGCTTAAGCCAATTGTGTTTTTTCTCTTTCCTCCAAAGGCAACATTGTAGCAGCTTTGAAATAATCAAACGTGTAATCTCTTGCTTGTGGAAATTGCTAGTTCATGGTAGTAACATTGTGGTGATTGCAACTCACTTGATTTATGCTTAGGAAATGAATAATCTGTGTTTGTATTTTTGTCAGTTTTTATCCAAATTATCATTGATACTTAGTGACCTCCGCATTATATATGTAACAGCGAATGTTACATATATATTGTTACTCTTCCCTTGAATCTGTGATACAGTATCACATCACATCATCTTAAAATTTTGTGGAAAATGGCAGGAAATATGGCAAATGTATAATAAATGGACCTGCAGCAACAAAAGTTGAAAGATTGTTTGGGAAAAAAATATTTTTCATTCACTGATCTTCAGCAATGGTTGTTCTTTTTATATTTTTCCACTGGCTAAGTCAGTCTTGCAGCCCTCCAGCTGATCAGTTGCCTAGTAAGGTGCTGTATATTTTAAGAGACACTATTCCTTTAAATAGGAAAATAAACAGAAAAGTAAATTCATAAAAGAAAAAGTATAATTTCAACTTGCATACTACATCATCTAGTTTGATAAATTTGCTGTGATTATGATTCTACTTTAATAATAATAAAATAATTCTGTTCTAACCATGAATGACTCACTTTAAACTGCCTGAGTTACTACAGAAATCAAATAACTTTTACTGCCTTAGAGGTCTTATTCTTCTCATAACAGAGTAATTACACAGTTCTTTCTATGTCATACTTCTTAATGAGAAGAGGAAGAAATGCATTTTTATTTAAGGAGATGTTTTCATGGTGTCTGACACAATGCCCATCATTTTATACTGTCTGTTAGATTTTATACTGTCCAAATCTTTATGTACTAGCGCTGTGTCCTCTGTGACTTTGTTCAGTCTCAATCTGAACTGTACAACAATAATTCTATGAAATTTGATTATATGATGTATATGTTCTTATCAAATAACATATTTGCAGCCTCCATTGATTTGTGTGGGTCTTTCATAAAAAGCAGAGAATAGTTATACTGGAAAGTGTGCCACGTTTACAAAGTTTTACTGGTGGAGTAACACAAACTTAAATGCTCTCTTGGCCTGTTCAGTTTCTTCAAGCTTGTCCTCTCTAAGTCTATTCTGGAATAATCTTTTGTTTGTTTCTTGTGATCATCTAACTTTTCAAAAATCAGTTTTTCATTTTATGCAGTGCATGGAGCTTTCTGGAGCAGCTGAATGCTTGTGTCTGCTAACTCTTTGTTGAAAGAGTCAGAAAAAATTAACATATAGAGGCATTTCAGCCAGTAAGTATCTATCAGGAGCAGGTTTGGGATGGGAGGAAGTCCTACCACCAAAATTAGCCTGCAGAATTGAAAAGCCAATTCTCTGTCCCCTGCTCAGCTTTCAGATGTAGTGTAGGATTTTTGTCTGCTGTGCTGTCCATATTCTAAAAGACTCTGAGTTTTTCAAGTTTCTTATGCTTTTGCCCCCAACCTATCTGATCCTTTAACTTGGTTCTTTTACAGTCCAGCTTTGTTAAAGATGTGATTAAGTTTAGCATTGATGGAACATGTGTTCTGCAGGCATAAAAGTGGATATTGATTAGCTCCAGTGAATATTAGTCCAGAACTTGAGGAAGATGCTGACAAATTGAAACTCTTTAAAAATACTAGGAATTTAGTGAAATGTCAGTAGTGGCCTATATACCCATACAGCATACATGCTATATCTTCCAGCCAAGTGCAATAAGTACCAACCTATAGTAGGACTTCATAAAAATAATGTGATTTAAAAAATTGAAGTAATATGCTGTTGTGGATTAAGCTTGTCAGCCTGCCAGGTGCCCAGCAAGTGACTCTCAGAACAACTGGAGAAAGTAAGGAAAAAAGCTCATGGGTTGAGATAAGGACAGCATGATTGCTCACTCATTACTATTATGGGTGAAACAGACTTGACTTGGGGAATACTGATTTAGTTTATTGCCAACTATAAATTGAGTAGGATAGTGAGAAACAAAACCAAAACTAAAACCACCTTCCTCCCACCCCTCCTTTCTTCCTAGGCTCAATTTATTTCCATGATTCTCAACTCTTCTACCTCTTCCTCCCAAGTGGTGCAGGGAGACAGGAGTTGGTGGTCAGTTCATGATGCTTTGTTTCTGCCCCTCATTGCTCCTCACACTCTTCCCCTGCTCCAGCATGACACCTCTCCCACACAATACAGTCCTCACCACTGCTCCAGCATAGATCCTTCCCACAGGCTGCAATTCTTCAAGAACTACTCTTGTGCAGCTCCTTTCCAATAGGATACAGACCTGCAGGAACTGACTGCTCCAGTGTGGGTATTCCATAGGCTGTATTTCCTGCTGGAAAACCTGCTCCTGCAGGGACTTCCCTCCATAGTCCACCTGCAGCAGCCTGGGCTCCTCCATGGGCTGCAGTGTGGAAGTGTGCCTGGTGACTGCAGGGTGACCAATTGTGTCACTGTGGTCTTCTCTGTGACCTGCAGTGAAATCTCTGCTCCAGGGCCTGAGGACACCTTCTCCCCCTCCTCCTTCTCTCAATTTGGTGTTTGCAGAGCTTTTTTCTCTCAAGTATTTCTCACTCCTCTCTCTCACATCTGCTCTGTAGTGTTTTTTACTGTTTTATCACAGAGGTGCCAGCAGCATCACTGACAGGCTACTGTACAGAAATCAGTAATAAAACTAGTGGTTTTGGTTATTTTTTCTTTTCCTTCGTGTCTTTTAGTTACTGTATCTCCAAGTGCTTAAGCTTTTAGGACCTGAAAATATAAAGGGTGGTTGGCAGATTCTTGCAGGAGAGTCAGATAGTCTCCCTTGAATTATCAGGATTTATATATAAAATGATCTTCTGAATTGACACCAGTGGTATTCAATATTTATGACAAAATTAGAAAAAATATGTTATTTGTCTGTCTTTTGTTCTAATTTTCTGAAGTAAAATTCTAGAGTAATAGTACAGTCACTCTATATGCCCACTGGAATTGTATCTATGATAAACGGTAGCACAAATTATTATTTCACCTCCCTCTGTTCTCAAACTTTACAGTGAGTTAATTGTTAGTTTGCTAAGTTTAGTGAGCATAATCTAGGTATAGGACAATTTTGCCTGATTCCTTTCAGGTGAGTGGGTGTAACTGGCAAAGTTGGTATGGTATCTATCACTCAGCCTGTCTATTTTTCCTTTTCATGAAGTGGGCTGTGTTTTGCCAGGAAGACTAATTTAATGCATTTAATAGTGTTCAATGTGGAGTTTGGGAAGACTTGGATTGATTCATTTTTGAGTGGATATGGAAATAGCATGAGCCATTTCAGTAGTGGTAATGGGAGCTGCTGTTGGTAATACTGTATGTGTAAGAGTGAAAGTAAAATCTGTAAATATGCAAGTTGCTAATATAAATTAAATGTTGTAACCCTAAATGCTAGTTACAAGTGGCTTTCTAATTGTTGCCTTCTATAGTTTATTTTCAGATTGTGTTATTTGAATAGTATTGATCAACAACTATAATTCAGAGTAGCAAGCTTCTGCATCTTGCACTTAAGTTCTCTAAGATTTATTGTCTGTTGTTCATGTTTTACTTGCATTTGCAGGCATTAATCTTTGTGGCTTAGTGCTGTAGGTTTTAAGGCAGGAAGTGGTGCACCACCATGGGGCACCATGTAAGACAGGAGTTTCTCCAGTCAGGGATTTAAGCAAGTGAAATCTTACTCTGATATGTTCAGCAGAACCTTTTAGTGAAAACAACATTGAGTACTATCTACAGCAGCTTTTCAGTGGTTTATGTCTAGAGTCTGCTGGTCCATTTTTCTTGGATTTTGTTATCAAATACTATGTTTTCACACTTAATTGTGCACCTGAAATTAACCTCTTCCTTAGAAATGTAAACTCTGTAAATTTTGTTGGATACCTTTTATCTGGGACTTGTAGACACTGGGATACTCGTATGTTACGAAGCAAAACTGCCTCATCAGATAAAGCATTTATGGTCTTCCAAATGAATTGTGCCAAATTCAACGAGAAATCTTAATTTTTTGGTTCCTGGGTGCAACAAACAGGTTGCTCTCTCAAATTTACCATCCCTGCTGAGGGCATTGAGCTGTTACATTGACTATTGCAAGGCAAGAAGATACTGGGCATCAAAGTTCAAGCTTTTGCACAGCAGCAATGCTGCCATTTGGGCCTGAGGGCGAGTGGGGAAAATGTTTCTGTGAAACATTGCAGTGAAAACTGAGGGGTCAGCAGGTTAAATATGAAAGGATCATGGCAGATCTTTGGTTATATGTGACTTTTGAAAGTGGTTCTTGTCTCTGTGTATAGTCTGTCTCATAGAAAAATCAAATTCTGTTCTTAGTACTGCTATTCTTAGGAGACAAGGATATATAAACATAGCTGAAATAATATTTTTGAGTCTGATCTCTTTTCAAAGAGAATTTTGGTCTGATTAACAAAGAAAATAATTTATTATCAAGTAGTCTAGTATGACTTTAAAGCATAATAATTTGTCTTGCTTTAATAAACACTATTTAATGGCATGTGTTTATTCATTGCATATTCTCTAAATTATTTTAAAGAGTGTCCTTTAAAAGTGAGTTAGAGAGGTGTTGGATATTGTGAAGTTTGTAATTGACTCTAGTATTTTAATTAGATGGTAATTTTGTCAGTTGGCATAAGAAGTGGAGCTTGTCTATAGCTTTAAGTAAGGCAGAAAGTTTGCTGCAGACTGCAAAAGTTGGTTGTCTACCTACTTTTTTGTTGGGTAAAAAACATAGGTCTTCTGCAACTTGTGGGGAATGTAAATATGTTTAAATATCCCAAATTAAAAGGCAATCTGTAATCAGTGAACATGCAGTGTTCATCAGTCAACAGTGGACATATGTCTCGAGTGTGCATGTGGGGTGACACAAAGTATTTAGCCAAAAGGAGAAAACCTCTTCTGTCATGGAATGCTGAAGATACCATGCTGTTATGGAAAGGTTGCAGTAATTTTCACTACTTACTTCACTTTTATTTTTGAAATACATAACACAAACAGTTAAGGAAAAAAAAAGGCGAAACACTTATCCCACATACTGCTAGCAGCAAAATAGGAGACTGAGTTAGATGACAGATGTCAGAGAGACTGAAAAATGCCTTGAAAAAGAGATTAGTTATTTTTGGCAGAGAATGTAAAAAAGTAAAAAATATGCAAATAATGTGAAGAGTATGAACTACGTACACTGGTATTCCACTTTTCTTGGGTAAAGTACGCCGATACTAAATGTAGTTTCATAGCGTATTTGTGGCATATTAAGGCCTTATGCAAGTAAGGTTTCCAAATTTTATAAAACAGGCTCTCTTGATCAACAGATGGATAATTAATTCTGAGGTATAAATTATTTAACCATTTATACATTTATTTAAAAAAAAATTTTTTTTCATTAAATGAGCAAGTGGTGACTCAGTGCCAGTAATCAAGATGTCATCTGGAAAAGCTATGCTTAAAAGTTCTATAAAGTGAAGAGGGTTTTGCCTTATTTTCTTATTATGAACAAAAGTTAAAATTTTCTTTGTATTTCACCTTCCATTGAATTTTCTTACTGCTTTCTTAAATGTATCTTGTGTTAATCACCCATAGAAGAGTGAGATTCCTTTGCCCTTGCTGAAATATCAAAGTATCGTCTTTTATTAAATTTATAATGAACATGGACGACTTTTTTATATTCAGTGTATAATCTTAATCTGATTTGATATATTTGGATGTGGCACTCAGTGCCATGGTCTGGTAACCGCAGAGGTAGTGGATCAAGGGTTGGACTTGATGATCTCTGAGGTCCCTTCCAACCCAGACAATTCTATGATTCTATGATTCAAGTGAAATTTGAGATTCTCATTCTGCCTCATAATTAGGGTGAATGTAAACACCAAGGTGGGGATTCATCATATCCTGTAATGCAGCACAGAACTGCTGTGAGAGGATTCCTGTGTTCTTCACAAGTTTGCGGGGTCACTTTCTATTTTTATCCTGCAATCATTGATGTCTGTAACTTCACTCTATCGAGTCACTGTCACTGTCATGAGGTGAGGAGTCACTACATTACAATACAGTGCTTATAGGTATGCTGTATGCTTGTAAGTTGTAGGAGTGCTATTGGTGCAATGTGAGTAGGCTGGCTTCACGTCTGCACTTGAATGTTGCAGTCTTAGTGATGTATTTTATGGCTCAGAATGCTTGCTGTTGTGAGAGTTACCAAAACGCTTAAAACTATCTAGTATTGCTCCTGTCGTTGGATAGGATAAAATTTACCCTGTATGGGGAATGGTGTAATAATTCTTAGCTGCAGGATTAAAGTTACCCTTTAAGTGAAATATTTATGAACTAATATAGGTTGTATATCAGGAGGGAATTGTTTTTTCTATTTGAGACAACTGTGGACTGAATACGACTTTGAAAATTGTGCAAAACAAAATTTTACTTTAAAGACTATTGACTCTGAAACAGTTTATTTGTTGACATTTTGTTAGGTGAGGATAACATCACCTGAGGTTCTGAGGTTAAGTTCTGTAGTGCTACTCTGGATATGGCTGATGTAGAAGAAAAAAGTAGTATCTTTTTAGCTTCTGCCAAGATGTCTCAGAAAGGTGGTGTCATGTCTGTCCAATGTGAATTCTTCCCACTCCATAAATATTGATTGGAGAAAAAAAAGTGGTGTTCCATAGCTTTAGAAAAATGTGTTCTGGTTGATATAGGAGTGGCTAAGGGATATTTATATAGATCTTGGGCAGTGCAGCACCAGGATGTGCAGAAATTGGTATCTGAACAAATTTCAGAGGGCCTGGTAGAAATATGACTTGCATTAGAACAACAGAGAAAACTAAAATGTGTACATATTTTTGAGAAATAATGTTAAAATAGCCCCTGCAAGTGCTTTTGGAGTAAAAAAATATTCTGCAGTAGAAGGTAAGTGGAACATGATCAGTTCATGGGTAGAGATGGACAAGTGCTAATTTCTGGGCATTGCAGGCGCTCTGTGCTGTCTGATTCATTCATCTGTCCTTTTCTGAAGCACCCTTTCAGCTTTTGCAAAAACCAACTTTTTTTTGACCAGACTTGTTAAACTTCTTGTGCCATTGTATGTAGTGCTTATCTTTCATTTTATGTTTCATTTGTAAGTTTCCAAAGCACTATCTTGTGTTGGACCCCAAATAGCTTGATTGATACTTTGCAAGGTATGCTCCTAGGACTATGTCCTTGCATGCTGCCTCTACAAGGCCCTGCACAGAGATTTGCTTTTTTCAGAGAGTCTTAACATGTAATTTTTGTGGCATTCACACAGTAACTAAGTTCTGTCTTCAACTGACACTTAAATATTAGAAAAAAGGAAAAACTGTTTAGAAATAGCAACTCTTGTTTGGTGCTGCTGTCATTCTTATGGGGTTAGTCATGTTTAAGTTTATTAACCTATGCTCTTGATTCAAAGAAGCTACTTGATATATATATAATCTGCTTTCTTTGGGTGAATGAGTGAAAACAATCATTCTGATTTCATAGAACTTCTCTTGAGGTGCTATTATTTTGGCTGTTAAGTAATGCCAATGCTTTGCTTTAAGTCAGCAGCCTTAAACATTCATTGAGTGAAATCCTTGATACTGCTCTGAAGGAGTTGTCACAAAATTATAGTCTTCAGGCTCATCCTGGCTTGATGCAAGGGGATCCTTACCACTGGTAGATAATGTGTTTCAAGTTCTGACTTTTCTTTAGCAGACCAAAACTGCTCTGTATTGCTAGAGTGAAATTCTGAAATGGCTTTGTGACCAGCAAGTACAATCATAGTGAAATGTCCTTACATTGTTTTAAAAATTTAAGTTGTTGCTGGCGTAGAATAGTTTCTTTCTGGGAAAGAAACACTGCAATTAGTGTGAAAGTAGGTCATGCATAGGAAAATGTGTGTGTAAAATACAGATCTAACTGAAAATAATTACAGAAAACTTGATGCTGTGGTATTAAGTTATGTGCTGCGGGTTGAATATAGTGATTTTGCTTGCTGTTCTTGAGCTGCACAGCAATCACAGAAGGTTTATGTGTAATTTTGAAGTAAATGGATCAAAACTGCTGGTTAACTGTGAAAAACAATTGCGACTAATTGCAGTGCATGCTGAAAAGGTGAGGTTTTTTCTGCTTATTTTCTGACATTCGTAGTTTGTAGCAGCATTGAGTATAGTTAGAGTGAAAAGCCTTCTGCAGACTTCTGGTTTTTTATGTGTTGACGACTCTGTTACAAACATGAACAAAACTGATTAACTTCTGAAAAAACTTTTTTTCTTAGCAGTCTACCTTTGGGGGTCTTAGGCTGGGACTCATAAAATGATAGAATGGTTGAAACTGGAAGGGAACACTGACCTCAGAGGTCATCCAGTTCCAAACCCGTGCGTAGGCAGGGACACCTCCCACCAGACCAGGTTGCTCAAAGCCCCATCCAGCCTGGCCTTGAACTCTTTCAGGGAGGGGACATCTCCATCTTCCCTGGACAACCTGTTCCAGTGCCTCACCATTCTCCTAGTAAAGAGTTTCTTCTTAATATCCAATCTAAATCTATCCTCTTTTAGTTGAGGATACATGAGACAGTAGAGTCAAGCCTGTGGATCTTTGCTGTTTCTGAGGCTCTTCAGTCAGCACATTTGTATTGGAGTAGTTTCTTATTGCTATAAATATGCTGATTTTGTACGGGTATTAAAGCCAAAACTGGCCTTGTATTTGGAACTCTAATAATAATTTATGTTGTAGTATGAACTAGAAAATTATCCACTTTCCTCAGCCATGTTTTTGCAGAAGAATGAACAGAGAATGGTGAAGTCTGCATTTGTTAATGGGATAACCAGAGTCTTAACTGTACATGAGGAATAGGTTGCTCTCACTGCTGCTTGTTGCTCAAGCAAGAGCTACATGTGATGCTGTAAAGCAGTGATGAGTAACTATTTCTATAACTACGTTTTAGATGTAAACATGTTTGGATGCTTCTTCCGTTTCCTGTCATCTCACTTTAAACTGTATTATTTGTGTATTGAACAAGCTTTATTATAACCTTTTCTTGTATGTGTATATGAACTCAAGAAGCCTTGGGTTGGGTATTTGCATAAGCAGGGCTTTGGCTCTGCTTTCAAAGAACAGGAACTTTGTGAGGGAAAACTGGTCATCTGTGCTTGTGATTATTTTGAAATAAATACTAAGTCTGATCCTGGTGATGGTTAAGGGAAACAGATGACATTTGTTGCAGTGATACTGACAGCATGAAAACAGTGGTACAAGTGGTTAGATATCAAGGAAGCTGTGCTTGTTCACAGCTGTCATCTGTTATTTTTTGTGTGCTGTAGACTAATATTCTTGTCATAGATTTCAAATCAATGGTTTAGTTTTGCTCTCACTGGCAGCCTTGAATGCAGTGTGTATTTTAAAAGTTGCTTCTCCCTTTAGGAGGCTAGGCTTATATATATGTATTTATTTGAAAAGTAAATTTCCTATATCTTAATCAAACCAACATTTAGAGGCTCAGCATAGAATTGAATATATTAAATGCACCAACTACAACAAAACCAAGGCACTTCAACTTAATGTGCATGACCTTTTATTGACTACAGTGCATTACTGATGCTGAGTTTCAGCTAGCTTAAAAATTAGAAAATCACATTTGTAATAAGAAAGGAGTCATGTCACTAGGACACTAGCATGTTCCATTCTTTACAGACAGAGTTGTTAAGCAGGTTACTTTAATTATAGTTACCAATCTGTCTGGATAAGGTTATGTTTAAATTATTGTTAAGTTAAAAAAAAATGTCTGGAGCTACCATTTCTGCTAAGTTGTATGCTACAAATCCAGTCCCATTAGTCCTGTAGCTTTCCCTGTTGCATGGTCTCAGTGTATCTCGCTGCTTATGTAATCTTTTGAAAAAAGGATGATAGAAAGATTCCAGAGAATTTATGAATGGGTTTACAGAAAGAAGTGTTTCCCATTCTTATCTGAAATATTTTTCTTCTAATTTTATTTGTTCATAATATTATTCATAAATATTATGAATAATACTTGTTCATAATATTTGATCATGAAAAGATCAAGCTAGCCCTTCCTCTTCATAAAAAAATTCCAACATCAATAATTACACAAATAAGCAATTATATAGAGAAAAATGTTTACATGTAGTAGAGATGAATAGAGTGTAGTATTACAATTTACAGATGTCACAGTTTAGTCCCATCCGGTACCAACCAGGCCTCCATTTGCTCACCCCCCAACCCACTGTGGGACAGGGAGGAGAAAATCCCCCAAAGGCTCCTTATTCCAGACAAGGACAGGGAGGTTTGCATTCCCCAGTTATGGCAACAGGCAAAAAACAGATGGGTTCAACTTGAGAAGAAAAAAACCTTATTTAATCTACAAGGAGAAAGAGAAAACATGACCAGATCTCAATACTTTACCCCCCACCCCTCCCTTCTTCCCATTCCCGGATCCCTTCCCTGCCGCCTCCCCCTCAGGGCACAGGGGAGGGGCAGGGGGGGTTCAGGGTCAGTTCCCCACACGGTGTTTCTGCCGCTCCTTCCTCCTCAGGAGGAGGACTCCTCACATTCTTCCCCAGCTCCAACACGGGGTCCCTCTCATGGGAGAGCCCTTCACAAACCCCTCCGGGATGAGTCCCTCTCAGGAGGTGCAGTCCCTCAGGAACTGCTCCAGCCCGGGCTGCCCACAGAGTCACGGCTGCTTTGGGAACAGTCACCTCCTCTGACACGGGCTCCTCCACAGCTGCAGATCCACATCTGACCCTCTCTGCAGTCCTGCACAGGCTGCTGCTTCACATCTGCCACCTCTGACACTTCAGGGGCTACAAATAGACATTTACCTCACTGTGGTCCTTTGGGGAAGGCTTCATTGTGCTTCTTCAGGGTCTGCTCCCCCGTGCTCCTCCATGGGCTGCAGGGGCTCAGCTGCCATCTCACCATGGGATGGGCACCTTTACCACTTCTTCACTGACCTTGGTGGCTTTTCTCTGGCATTTCTCTATCACCTTCTCTCCCCACTTTCCCCCCACTCTCCCCTCTCTCTTCTCTTCCTTTTCTTACATATTTTGTAGTTTCATTTCCCTTTCTTGAATATGTTACTCTCAGAGGCACATCCAGCTTCCCGTACCTGCTCGGCCTTGGGCAGAGATGGGGCAGGGATTGGAACTCTGAGGGAGCTTCCAGCAGCTTTTTCCAGGAGCCACCCCTGTCCCCCCCTCCCCACTTCCACAAGATCCCTGCACTAACCCAAGACAACAGAGAACAAAAAAATCTACCCCAAGCTTCAAGCACTTTGGAGCTCTGCTTAAACGGAAGAACAGGTAGAGTGGCTTTCCACATGTTCAGTGTTATAACAGAATACATGGATCCTCCTCCACATCCTTTGAAATTTTTTGGTGATTTTGTGTCTTTTTTTTTTTTTTTACCAGGAGCTCTGAATGATCTCATTCCCTTCTGTTCTAATGTGTCAGTGATTGCTTTGTCTTTTTCATGCTTGTTTCACCTGCATGTTGTAACACCAACTACTTACAAATTGTTTGGTACACGTTTTTCAATGCTGGGAATGAGTGCTTCTGTTAGTGAAGTAGTAGTAAGGGATATTCTTCAGCAAGTAAGTATCCAGTGACATAGTTTGTTAAAACAGAAAGCTATTGTATTTTTCACTGGCAGTTATGTAACTTTTTGGCATGATTTTGGCATAATTACTGGCTTAATGGTGCTCAGTTTTCTTCTCAATTATTTTTTCTAGCTTACAAAAGGACTTCAGAAAGCACTTGTATTGGCTAAGCAAATACCAGCTGTACAGTTGAATAAATATGTCAAATATTTAGTTATCAGGCCTTCAGTAACTTCAAGGAATTCAGCAACAATTAAAATGGAAAGGATGATACAAGAGCTCAGTCTACTATTTTTCACATGAAAACTGAAGTGTGCTTTGTCAGTATCACAGTCAATCACATTTTGTACTGAATAACACAATCCTGTTTAATTCTGTGGCATGCAGCTTTTGTTCTCAAGGCTTCTTGAAACTGATGCAACCTCAGCAGAAACCTGAGGGGTTTTGCTTGCTGGTATTAGACAAGCGATTTCTTAGGTTTGCATTAACAGTAATCAAAAGAAACAACCGTGCCCTGGTTTGGGCCAAGATTAAACCAATTTCTTGCAATTTTACTTTCAGCTAAGTCTCTTGTAAGTAGCTGCACTTGCTGAAATTAGCAGCATGTTTTTTCAGTGTCTCCTTCTAGGACTGGTAATATTTGATGTTTATAGTTACAGCTAGAGAATGAACCTAGAGATGTTTATAGTTATGGCAGAACCAAGGCCACTGCTTGGTTCTGAAAATCATCTTACTCTCAGGAAAGAGGGAGCAAGGGGGTCCCACCTGCAACCCTCCCATAGGAAGGAGCGGAACTCACAGGTGACAGAAATTGACCAAACAGAGTATTCCATCCCATATGTGTCATACTCAGTATAAATTTGAGGGATCATGAGGGTCAAGTTCTTCTTTATCCACGGCTGACATTCTGGGAGGATTCCATCTGTTCCTCTGCCTTTGGTTCTGATCCAGACCCTCCTGAATCCAAGTGTTCCTGCCTCCAACTCTCCTCTGCTGCTGGAGCCCAGCCTGGGACTTTCCCAGGGCTGCCCTGTGGCCTCAGTGGTGACCTGAGGGTTCTTGGGGGAAGGAACATAATATTGTTTTTGTTATTTGTTATTTTTTGTGTTGTTATTTGTTATTTGCAAATACTTAATAATTTTCCTTTTTCAACTAAACTACTAAACCATGTAGTTTAGTTTCCAACATGTAAGTCTCCTTTGTTCTCTCTCCTTTTTCTGTGTGGAAGGGGTGGTGGATTAATAGGCAGTATATGTCTTTTGCTTAATTGCTGACCCAATGTTAAATTGTGACAAACTGTTATATCAATAAAATGAAACTGATTTTCTGTTTAATTCTTAACGTTTCACTTACTTTCTTGTCACAGATACTAAATAGGAGTTTTGTTTTACTAAACTGTACTGTTTTGAACAACAGCAACAGATGCTGTATATGTTTAGAGACGTGATTATTAGATGCTGGACACAGCTGTCAGTGTAGTTAGTCCCATGTAAAACCTCAGCTTCCACTTTGACCCCTAGATATTATTACTACACAAGTGCATTGTACATGAAAGAGTTGGTTTGAGATTTCAGAACTTTTTTTGGAGCAATTTGTATTAATCTTCTGTAATAAGAAACACAATTTCAGTATCAGCTCATTAGGTCCAGACTTCTTGGCTCATCTAGTAGATTTTTTTTTTGTATAAGTTTTGTTAGACCAATTGAAACATTTGAACTTCCAAGTTGATGATGACTGGTAGTTAAATAATAATATTTTTTTAGAACTACAGCAGGAAAGAAACCTAGCTATAATAATCAACTGAACTGCCATCAGCTTTTAGCATTTCCTCTCATGCACAACTTCCAGACCTCTCTTTCCAGTTCATAAGAACTGTATTTTTCTTTCTAACATGTTATTGTCTTTGAAGGCTTTCCTTTTCTTCAAGTTCATTAAAATTTGTAGCATTTGGTACCATCTTCTTTCATATAGGTGGGCTGGTATCCTGCAGTCTTACTATGGTGCTCATGTTGTCTCCATCATTTGTTTCCTTGTAGATTTTTTCTGCATTAATAGCTGTATTTTTGTACAAAATTGTACAAGTTCTTGACAGTGGCATAACAGACTTGATATTCTGACTGGTCTCATTTTACTGTGGGAGGATGCAGTGAATTCTCAGTTTCTTTCTAGCTCCACTTTTTGTGCTTCATAAGCATGTAAGATTTTCTTCTTAACGTTCATATAACCAAAGGCTATTTCTTTTTCACATCTGATTCTGTAATTGCTCTACATAAATGAACTTTCAGAGTGGCTCGAAAAAGTGATGCCTAAGCTCTGCATCCTGACATAAAAAGTGGTCAGCTTTAATTAGGTTGAATTCCATGTCCTTTCTAATACTGCCAGTTTGGCTTCAACAATCTAGTATAAAAATGACAAATATTTTCAGCTGAACATTTTGTAGCATTTTTCAGAAGCTGTGTTAGACATACAAATGAAAAACATTCCACAAGGGAGAGCTGGGCACAGCAGTGACTGCTGCTGTGTCTGGGTACCACTTCCTGCAGCACCAGAGGAAGCCTTTCCCAATAATAGCTGACACCCTATGTGGTTGGCAGGAGCATCAGAGGCTCTGTGGTGAGTTAAAATGGTGCTCTCACCTACTGCTGAGAGCAGGAGAAAAGGATGCTGCTTTGTGACTCAGCTTGGACCACCTGTTGTATGCATTATGTGGAGAAAAATGAGAAATAGAATAGATGCTAAGCTGCTGCATCTCAATGGGATAATGTGGGCACAGAAGACATCAGTGATCCAAACCTTTTATATTCTTCAGGCTGTGAAGGCGATCCAACTGTGGTGCTCAAGTATCTTAACGCTGTTTGAAGTTAATTGAAAAATACTAAGGGAAACAAATGAGGCACTGTGCACAGCTCTTGTGGGGAAAAAAAAATAAGGGCTGGCAAAAGTGCATTGGTGTCTACTTTCCAGCACTTGTTCCTTTTCTGTAGCAAGCAGAGCAACTCTGGATAGTTATTTTTATTCTTGATTGTGTGCTTCCTTCTGTTTCTGTGGCTGTGCAGTTGTTTGGATGAAGGAAAACTCCTAATTTAGCTTATGGATCAGATAATTTTTATTTGGGACTTGCCTCCTGATCTAATTTACTATAGCAAGGGGAGTGTGCAGTTTGTGTTGTGGACATCTACAGTACACAGGTACTGCTGGTGTAACTACAGCATAATACCTAAATTAGTTGCTCAAACCGTAGTTCAGCAGACGTGATAGATACTTTCTTTGTAGCATCTACTTAATTTTGCTAGTGTGCAAGTTTGCATTGCAGGGAAGATAATGGAAACGACTGGAGTTTAAAATGACAATTTGTGTCTTAGGTTATTTGTAAATAGATGAGGTACTCAATCCACTTTATGGCCTTACAAATACAATACTAACAAAACCAAATGGAGGTGTTAGGGATAGGAATTTTGCCTATGTTGGCAGTGTTGTAGAAGACTAATTTGTCACACAGTAGCTTTTGTGTTTACCTGTGTTGTTGTTTTTGTTTTGCTTTTTGTGTTGTTTGGGGTTTTTTTCTGTTAGCTGGTTGGTGTTTTTTTGGTTGGTTGTTGTTGTTTTTGTTTTTTTTTTTTCTTGAAAGCTGCTAGCTGGTCCTCTTTTCGACATCTTACTACAAGATCTCAGGAAATATCTTGGGCTGTAAGAATTATTTGCCTGAAATAAAGATATGCTTGCTTCTGGTGTTCCCCAAAGCACCTACAAAGAAATGGATGGTAGATTCAGCTTGTGCAGAAAGATATGGAGTCTTTTTGTTCCCCCTCATAATAAAAACATGTTTCTTAACTCCTGATGCCCAGCCTCTGTGAATAATATATAAAGGAAGGGGAATTATGAAATATAGTATTATAATGGCAGATGGGAGTATAGAGCATTGGTCAACTGTTGCTTTAGGAACAGCACCATCAGCCTGTGCTGTGGCTGAAGATGACCTAAAAGTAAAATGCAATGTATTCTGAAGACTTGGAAACTATAAAGTTTTTATATTTATATTTTATATTTTTATATTTACTGGTGCTTCAAGCTTCATTATTTGTACTGAAATAGATATGTATGGTGTTGACTATTATTCATGGAGAAGCTAAGAACCCTGACAAAGAACCCTCTTGGCTCATTATTTTTAATGTTGTTTCAAATGTATGTATGTTTTTAAACTTATAATGGGTGTGATCTGATTTGATAGCTTCAATATTTGTAGCTGCTCTATTACTAGAAAAATAGATTATACTAATTCCTCATAGAAGAAAATACTGAAAATGTAAAAAAGCAAAAAACACATTTAAACACATTTAAACACGTTTAAAAAGAAAACATGGGCTTTTAAAAAATTTTTTCTCTCACATTTTCGTTCACTGTAAACAACTATTTGTGGCATTAATGAGTTCTGAAGAATTGGGGGAAATGAGGAATATGATATTTGACAGATCCTTGCAGGCTATTATGAGATCTAATTGAAGTACAAGGTCTAGATGTACTAAATATTTCTAAATAATATGAACTTTACAAAAACTAAAGAACCTCATAGTGCTTTTAAAGTTTGTTGCTAACATACAGTCACATACTAGCTTTATTTCTGTTATAAGTTATAGAAACTCCTGAAGCACAAAGTTAGTATATTTTGTGATATGGATGGAGAGAAAGCAAAATGGTAATGTTGATGTACAAGTAGTCTGACTTGTGTAGTTCTTTTTTCTATAAAGACAGGTGAAAGATGTTCATTCCAAGAATCTTTACGTGGGGGACTTCACTAAAGAAATCTTTTCTTTCTGTTTTTAGTCAGCAGATAAGCAACGAGCCCTGGAAGAAACCAAAGCCTACACAACACAGTCATTAGCAAGCGTAGCCTATCTGATCAACACTTTGGCCAACAATGTTCTCCAAATGCTGGATATCCAGGCATCCCAACTTCGACGCATGGAATCTTCAATCAACCATATTTCACAAGTGAGACTTTTTTCCTCTTTTTTCCCCCCCTCCTCTTTGTTCTGGAAAATACACAGCAAGACAATTAACACAGCTTTACTCTCACCTGACATTTTGTGAGTGAGAAAAATATTGCTATTTAAATCAGAAGGGTGCATTTCTTCTCATGTTAATTCTGGGAATGGGTCTCATGTGATTGTATATCTGTGTTACATGAGCATTTTGCATAGGGTAAGAGATTAAATCTGTTCTTGGCCACTTCATTGTCTGGAGAAACAGTAAGTGAAAAAACCTGAAAAATTGATAATGGAAAAATCAGAATGTTATGTTAAGGGACAGATTAAGCTTTCCAGCTCTTTGGTGACTTACTGTACTGTATTTACAGGCTGCAGATACTTGAAAGTAAAAGAGAAATATGAAATGGATGGTGAAAAGCAATACTTGTAATCTTTTTGCTTTTCATGTTGCTGAAATGCTCGCATCTAATGACAAAAACATAGGTGACAAAAATAATTTGCTTCTAGCTTTTCTTAATGTACTTTACAATGACATGAACAGAAAGAAAAATTGGTGCTTCAAGTTTTTTTATGGTTGCAGAACTCCTGCCATTGTTTGTAGTTTTTCTGAGAAGCAATAAACTATGCTGCTATTATCAGGAATCCATGTCCCATCTCCCCACTGATGAGAGAATTTTGACTGCCAGAGTGGGCTGAAAAAACATTATAGATTTATTGGAGGTTTACATGCCAATAGTGGACTGAGAGAAATTCAGAGCAATTATACAGAGGTTTCTGTTTGTCTGTTATTGGAAAGTTGCTTAGCATCCTTACTGAATATTTTGTGTCTTATTTGACCAATTAAGTTTGGCTGTTGGGTTTTTTGATCTCCATGTGAGAATGTAATAAATTAAAATAAAGAGTATTGTGGTATTTAGAAGTACATTTGAAAGTAGGAGCTGTATAAGGTAGGAAATAAGTAGATTGAACAGATTGTTAACTTGATAACTTGATGATGCTGAAAGGGCTGCTAAGCTAGTACAGGTTTTTAACAGCAAAAGAAGTGAATAATTTTATGCTAACCTAATGGGCTGAATTGGCTCACAGTGTGGTGAGAGCAATTCCACAGGCAGGTGCAAAGAAGAGGTGGTTTTTTTTTTCCTTTCTGGTAGTAGTGCACTGTTGGATTGCCTCAGTTATTGTGCAGCTGCATCCTCAAAAATAAGCTGAGAAGTTTGACTTCTTCTGCTACATGCTTCTTGTTAATTCACGGACAAATAATTTCTTCTCCCATCTCCCCCCAAAATACCACAAATTGCTCCATGTGTGTGCATGTATTTATGCTATATTTATGCTGTCAGTGTGAGGATATGCCTCTTATACCTCTGTGTGTGTAAATATGTGTGTGTGCTTGTGTGTGTGTGTATGTATGTACTTCTTGACAAGGTAGTACCAGCTGACAGGTGTTTCAACTTTTTGACAGCCTGACACAAAAGTTGGTATATGAATAAAAATATTCAGAGTTCACTCGATTTTTGCATTTTATAGATTTAGAAAGTTCTGAGAGGCTGAGATTTATGCAGATAGAGATGCTAGGTTAGATTGGCATTTATACAAATGACTAGTTATTTAAAATGAACACAAATGATCAGCACTCAACACTTAATGAAGATGTATCTGCCAAAATTCATAGACTGCACTTGAACAGTCAAAAAATGTGGGTTTTTTGGGATATGCATCATCCATATAAAGGATGCTTCCCAAGCTGTCATGGAAGAAGGATCAGAGGAGCAGGCAGTACATGAAGTGTCTTGATCCAAGGAACTTTATTAAATTGAATTCAATTTGTTATGAAATTTCTTCATGCCATTTCTTCATGCAGGTAATTGCCATCTGCTTGCAGTGCATTATTGCTTTAATGCTTTGGTTAGTAAGTATTGATATTTAAGTTAAGAAAATGCTAATGCAAATTATGACATCTGTATTTTTAATCCCACATTTCCACATATTTTCCAAAGAGGGCACTTGGTTCTTAGTAAGAAAAAGTGCTTGGTTTTTTTTTTTTTTTCAAGTGTAGCTTGACCTGGAAGAGATATGATTAACTGTAGAAGATAAAATACTCTAGTTCTCTGTTCATTGATAGATTGCCAATTTGTATCACTTTCTGTGTTTCCTTCTAAATGCCAATTTTAAGAGCTGAAAAGTAAGATGATAGTTATTTTTTGTTTCTCAGATTATATATAGGACTTAAATAAGGAAATCATTATTATGGAAACTATTTTTATGCAAGTGATTAAATCCTATTGGTTTAAAATTTAGGATTACTTTGATTTGGTCTGAAAGCTGATTAATCTGTTCATATTTGCCTTCTTGAACCATGTCCAGAACTAGATGATACACCGTGTTTCATATTTGGCTGAAAACTTAAATCCTAAATACAGATTATATGTATAAATATTTATAGTTGTTAAAAAAATGTGTTCAAGTTTTTAAGGTAGCAAACACTGTGAAATGTAGCTAAGATCCAGATTCTTTAGATTAATATTAAGGTTTTAAAATTTGAATGATAAGAAGGTTTTTTTCAGGTTTAGTTATGGGATACTCTTGGTTATCATTGTTTGGATTGTTATTCTTAGTTAACAACATTTAAAACTCTTCTCTGCTGTTACTTGTATAAACAAGCATGTCATCACAAAGGTGAGTGATAATGATGAGTTATCTCCAGTAGCTCTATATGATGGAGAAAGCAGAAATCTGCTTCACCCTCTTCTTACAGGATCTGACTCCTGTAATATTGGCTGTGACTACAGGTATAGACTAAACTGCAGACTTGAAACTTCTCTGCAGTCAGTGTATGCTGCTTAGTTGAACTTGTAGCAACATCTATGAGCTGGTCTCTACGGGCAAGTTCACTTGGACCTTTCATTGATAAGTCAGTAAAGGCTTGTAACCATTTTCCATTGTCTTATTCTTGCAAGATACAAAATATTCAAAACTCTTCAAAAAACATTAATGCAAATCTAGCTTTCCACAGTATACTGCATGATGTTGTATATTAACCATTTATGAAGCAAGTACCTTTTCAGCATTTCTGTATCAGTATTCAGCTTTTCTGATTTCTTTGTTTGTTACATCAAATTCGAGTTGGGGCAATTAATGCCACATTTCTAACATGTCAAAATATCACTTGCATATTTTAAAGGAATAATCCAGTTTTCAGGTTAATTTGCAATTAGTGTTTTTAAACTCTATCAAATCAGATTAAAAATAAATGCCCAGAAACGCTATCCTAAGTAACGTTTTCTTCTAAGATTACTTTAAACTGAATTTTAAAAACCCAGAGTAACAAACAGACAATAAAAATCTATAAATTTAAAGTAAAGAATTTTGAGAAGAAGAAGAAATCATAGAATCATGGAATGGTTGGGGTTGGAAGAGACCCTAAAGATCCTCCAGTTCCAACCCCCCTGCATGGGCAGGGACACCTCCCACCAGACCAGGTTGCTCAGGGCCCCATCCAGCCTGGCCTTGAACTCTTTCAGGGAGGGGACGTCTCCAGCTTCCCTGGGCAACCTGTTCCAGTGTCTCACCATTCTCCTAGCAAAGACTTTCTTCCTAATACCTAATCTAAATCTATCCTCTTTCAGTTTGAAACCATTACCCCCTGTCTGCTCCCTAACAAGTCCTTGTAAATGTCCCTCCCCAGCTTTCCTGTAGGCCGCTTCAGGTACTGAAAGTCTGCTCTAAGGTCTCCCTGGAGCCGTCTTTTCTCCAGACTGAACAACTCCAAGTCTCTCAGCTGTCTGTGTAGGAGAGGTGCTCCAGCCCTCGGATCATCTCTTTGGTTCTTCCCTGGACTTGGTCCAACAGCTCCATGTCCATATTGGAACTGGGGACTCCAGAAGTGAGCATAGCACCCCAGGTGATGTCTCACAAGAGCAGAGGGACAGAATCACCTCTCTCGCCCTGCTGTCCACACTTCTTTTGATGCAGCTCAGGACACAGTTGGCCTTCTGGGCTCCAAGTGCACACAGGCAGCTCATGTCAAGTTTCTCATCTAATACCACCCCCAATTTCTTTTCAAGGACTTGCCTTCTGGAAATTTTTTCTGGAAATTCTTGGCTTCTGAAATGTTACTACAGTTCAGACTTCCCAAGTGCTGCAGTGGCCTCACCTCAGGTAGCAACGAAGCATCGCACAGCCACTGACTCACACCCCCCCTGCAGGCTGTGGGGAGAGAATCAGGAGGGTAGAAATGAAAAGACTTGTGGGTTGAGGTAAAAATAGTTTAACAATTGAAATAAAATAGTAGTAACAATTATAATAATAATGATTGTAAATTGCAATTAAAAGTAAAATAACAAAGAGAAATAAAACTCTAGAAAAAGAAATGATGGAGATAGAAACAATTACTTACCACCAACCAAGTGATGCTTAGCCAGTCCCTGAGCAGTGCTCCCACCTCCCCCTCCCTGCCAGCCTCTCCTCAGTTTTTATGCATGGGGCATGGAGATGTGATGTGGCATGGAACTTCGGTCAGTTGAGCTCAGTTGTCCCATCTGTGTCCCCCCCGTCTTGTACACCCCCAACCTAACTTGCTGGTGGAATGGTTTGAGGAGCAGAAAAGACTTGGCTCTATGTAAGCAGTGCTCAGCAATAATAAAAAGAGGTTTTGTGGATTTTATTGTTTATTACTGTAGTCATGCCTCACTGATCACTATAGTCCCTAAGGAAATCAGTTGTATTCACAAGTCTATGAATAAGTAAAAGACTATCCTTTGGAAACAGGTTTCCACAGTGACAGAATACCATTGCTGCAATATGTACATTAAAGATCTGTACTTTTTATCTGTTTATAGATAATTGCATAAAAAGTAGTAAAAGAGCATCTTTAAAGTTGCAGAGGATAAGCACTTCAAATGCAGATAAAGAAAGAAATCATCTTGCCAGTACTGTACTAAATACTTTCTTTTTCATTTGTAGGTGACATGAGACTCTGAGAGTGAAGTGTCCAAGGCATAAACTAGTTTTCAGTGACCAGATTCAGACCCATAAGATTTTGATGTTTCAGTAAATTTGAAACATCATGCTGCATTTGAGGTGCAGCTGCTTTTGCAGCTTTTGTTTAACGTTCTACCAAATGGTATCAGAGGCCTGTGAGACTAGGAACTTAAGAGTCAGTGTGTTGATTCTGCAGTTCTCCAGTGATATTTCTAGATCACAGATGAAATCTGAGATAATTTTAGGGATGGAATTCTTCACTGGTATTAAACATGAGACTGTCTCCAAGTTGCTGCAATCACATACCATTAGCTTATCAAGAAAATATGTACTTTCTAACTCCTCAACAGATGAGTTGAGGGTTCTATATGCTATCTCTTTGGTATGACTGCTGCTTGTTCCAGAATTTCTCCTTCCACTATGCTGCAAAAGCAAAGGTCTGGCACAGAGAAAGGGACAAAAAAGCTCTGATGGAAGATAAAATACTGAGGCTTACCCTGCTGCAGAGTGGCAAACCTTTGTTACTCTGACCTGGAACATGTTTATGTACTCTGTTTGCTCTGGTGCTCATACAATCAATAAAATCATAAGAGCTATGAAGATGTGATCTGCACTGTCGTACTGGGGGGATGGTATATAGACCTTATCATCACAGGGACCTTCAGTCTTTTAGTTGTTAATTAGTCATAGAAATACATGTGTTTCTGTTAAAGTTTATGAACTATGAAATTCTGCAGAGTTTGTTTATTGGAAAAATCTAGGTGGGGTTTTTTTGAGGGTGATAGAGGATGTATCCCAGAATGTCTAACTACCCCTATTAAATTTCGAATCATTGCTCAACAAACTTGAGCTTTCCAAAGAAAGGGTTGCCAACATATTTTGACCTTGAATAATCTGTTTTTTCTGTGTGTATGCTTGCTTTAAGAAATTGTTATGCAGCTTTAATAGAAACCTTACAGTTCTAGGCAGGTGGTGCTAGAGGTGGCAGAAAAGCTTATCCATTGCTTAATTTCAGCACAGGTGTAAGATCTTGAAAGCATTTTGCTGGGAAATACTGGGTAGTCTCAATAGGTAGTAATTTAAGCTTCCATATAATGCCCCTGGTATTTGTGGAAATTCTCTGGAAAGAAAGTGAAAAAAAAACTTATTGGAAGTGTGGGGTTTTTTCTTTTAAAATTTTGTAGCTTTAAAGGTTGTGATGATTGTGCAAGCTAATATGGGGTCCGTTTTCTTGCTTTTCCATCAGTAGCACAATCAAAAGGGTAAAACAGCATAACCAACCTCACTGCCCAAATCCCTGGCCACAGAAAAAAAAAAACCTGAAAAAATGTGTATTATGGAAATGAGTTCTTAGTTGTGGCTGTTCCTTAGTTACTACAGGGTCTGTCTCCTAACTAAAAAGTCCTTCTGGTACCATTCATAATTACTGGAGTGGTAAAAAGAAATCCTGTGTATGTTTAGAAAGCCTAATAATAATGACTTCATCTGTTTTTTTAGGGTTTTTTTACCCTTTAGCTAAAATGTTTGTTGAGGGGTCTGGCAGATTTCCTATAGGGAAAGCTGTTTTGTGAGCAAGGAATCATTTTTGTTTTAAATGATGCAAGCAGCTCTGTGCACCATGATTTAAGAGACTTTATTTTTCTGGAAGGGGCAGACAGATTTTGGTAACTTGTTCCTAGTCCCATTATGGAACAAGATTCAAGTGCATGTGTTTAGACAATTATTTTAAAGCAGGGCTTTGTCTTACATGAGAGAGTCTGCTGTAGCACTTATAATATGTGGAGGGAGGAATTCTCAATGTTTGCCTTAGGCATTCTAAGAGAGGGGAGTGGGCTTCATTGGGCACTGGCATCACTGTGGATAAATTATTATTGAACACCTTCTAATAATTGCTTTATGATGGGTGATTTTGTAATGACTGAAATACCTTGTCAATTTGTCAGAGTGAAATTTTACTCTAGCCTGAGTACCAGTCCTAGTTTAGCAAAGAATTATATAGTGTAAGAAAACCTGCTTATGGTTTGTTTTTCAGTCATAAAAGTTAAAGTTTGGTAAGATATCCTTACATTTACTCTAGTTGGAGAATATTTAAAAATGAGCTTAGAGAGCAATTATAAAATTCCAAAGGGTAATTGAAAGAATCATAAAAATAAAATAAAAATCAAAATAAATTAATGGGAGCTACTAAGAATGGAAAGGATTAGGAATTTTGCTGACCTGTAAAGAATGAGAGTAACAGATAACCCAAAGAACCTGTGTGTGGCTTTAGAGGTGGCAAGCTCAACAGTAAATTAAATAAAACAAAGATGATATAATCAAATATACGTACTGATATGTTTAGCACATTGTACGGAGATCTAAGAAACGTTGAAAATTATTCCATTTTATTTTTTAATACTGACTCTGTATTCAAATGCATACCACTGTTAGTAAATGCACTGCGTCTTTTGTAGACGGTGGACATTCACAAAGAGAAAGTTGCTAGAAGAGAAATTGGTATCTTGACTACAAACAAAAACACCTCAAGAACTCACAAAATCATTGCACCAGCTAACTTGGAGCGACCAGTTCGCTACATCAGGAAACCTATTGATTATACAATTCTAGATGATATTGGACATGGAGTGAAGGTAGGTGATATTATTAAAACAGCCAAACTGCAAATACATTGTCTTTGTATATTTTCAAAATAACCTGATGTTTTTCATGGTAAATATACCAGTTTCTCCTTGCCTGGACAGTGTGTCTATAAACATAAAAGGAGTCTAATTTGCAGCTGCTCCTTGCCATTCCCTTGCTCCAGTGTCTAAACCTTGCAAACCTACTGAATCTTATCTCTGAGGATATGCGGGACTATGGATCTCACCTTCTAATATGCTTCTGACTACTTTTGTGATGCTTCTATTGTGGTTTTAATCAGTTGCCCAGGCGACTGGAAGGCTAATGACTGTCACTTTTCTGCCTAAATTAGCTCCACAAAGTATGACCCAGCTGTAACTGCTACTGGTTTATTTTGAAGCTCACTTGAAGAAAGGGCTTGCATAAGAAATAATCTGTGCTCCCTTTTCTTCTTCCTTCTTTTCAGTTATACCCATATATATATACCCATATACTGTGGTGTGCTTTAACTGTTAAAGTGAGCTCTCTGCAACTTTTGTGCCATATGGGGTTTTGCAATGGGAATATGGCTGCCAGGTTTAAAGCCAGCTGGTTTTCCCTTTTAAAACTAGGGAAAAAAAAAAAAAAAAGAGGAATTTCAGGGCAAAGATCAGACTGATACACAACTGGTGACTGTTGTCTGCCAGTATTAGGTCATAGGAAAAACTAGCAGGTATAATTTGCAAGATTAGATATTTTTATGTTTTTTAAAAGCACATCCTGAATATAAACACAGTCTCAGCAGGTATGAGCTCATTGTTCACTTGTGCTGCCAGGAAAAAAAAATCTGGAAATCAGAACACTTGACAGTGTTAAAACTTCAGGAGAAGATAAAGTAAATAACACAAAGCACTGTCATTTTTACATGACAGTAGCAAATCTGCAAACCTGCTAAATATTAGTAAGGCAAGATGCTTCTTCCAGTCAAAGTGCACCAATAGTTCTTTTGCTTGACACTTAACTGTATTAGGTTATCTATAATGTTCAATTGGATAGTCATTTAAATGGTAATAGCTTGTTTTAACTTAATGATTAAAATTTGAGTTATGAACAGTGCTATTGAAGTTTCCAAGCAATTTTACTTAAGGTCTGTTTATCAACAGGAAGTCTTTTTTTCCTTGTAACCCTGAACAGATTTGAAAATGACAAGTAACTGTTTAAGCTTGATTTGGAAAACTAAACCAACCAAAAAGAAAACCACCAAACCCCAGCATTAGTAGGTACAATTTCAACCAGGGAACTATTATGGCTTGTGCTAAACTGTATTGTCAATTCTTATAAATTGTGAATTTATGGAGGTCAGCAGAACTCTATCTGGATATGGGTGGAGCATATTAACCTGTAGGATTACTATTGGTAATATTTTAATGATCACTTTCATGTTGATGATATTATTCTAGAACTCATTAAAGAATAGTTTTTAATTGCTCTGCCACACAATCTTATTTAGCACTGTCTTTAAATTATTACAATAGGTATCCCACTTATCTCAGTGTAGTAGAATCATATCCACTGTGATATAACAAATTAATTCTTCTGAAAGAACATAGTTCATCAAATGGATGGTGACTCAAGTGTGTATTTGCATCTGTTATGCTTGTGAGATGCTTGAAACATCTTAAAAAGTATACGTACAATGTACTATATTTAGTTAGAAAATGAAAAAGTATTGTATAGTTCTGAAACAATAAACAGAGAACTTAACATGATACTATCATTAAGATCCATCGATCTTTTCCAATTAGATTAGTCCTGTGTTCAGCACAGAAGACAGAACCACTCCCTTGGTGATGGAGAGAAAGTGGCCAGATGTTCTTAGGAACCTGTTGGTTTTGTTCTGATCTGTAACAACAGGTTACTAGACCTCTGGCTTGACAACAGAAAAAAAGAAAAAGGGCAGGAATTTCAGTTTACCTATTTATAGCTCACTGTTTCTTGAGCTGTGGCCTTTTTAACTTCAAATGAGTTTTCAGAAGGAGTTATTGGATAAATAGTATTAAAGTTCCAGTTAGCATCAGGGTGCCTCAGTCTGCATTCTTTGTCCTCTTTCTCTTTTTCTGCTGTAGGGCTACCCCTCTAGTACTTTGACCCAGAACTATGCGTTGTCAGGACACTCAAAGAGCTAACACAGCAAACCTCTGAGAAAGATGGCAAACTGAGAAAGATGGACAGAGAATAATACAAGAGAAAAAGGGAGCACCCTTGGCCAAGAAATCCAGTATGCCATGTTGGGAGAAGTAGTATAGGCATGTGAGCACCTATTCCTTCCATTCAGAAATTCAGAAACATCCATGGGGATACCGTCTTGATGAAAAGGTGCTCTACAATATGGTCTCTTAAAATGTGAGGGATAATTAAAGTGCCACTGTATCATTCCATCAGTCCCACATCTTCCCTCCCTGCATCTACAGTGCTGCAAAAATCTAAACAACCTTTTGTCTAAAGGAGACTTATGTCCAATTTTTTCAAATTTTTTCCTGAGTTACATAGTCTTCCGATCTGTTCTTCCCTCCAAAGAGTTCTTTAGTCAGGAGTATGGAGAAAAAAAAGTTTGACACACACCCCTTTGAATGGATTAAGGCAGTGTCATTAACCAGGCCCCACTGCTGAGCAAAGCCTCAGTTTATTGGCTTGTTCATGTAACTTGTTGCTCTGCCTGGCCAGTGCAGGGGGACTTGGTTTTCCAGGTGTTGAAACAGAAACAGTTTTGGGTAATATCATTGGAACTTTAAACTCAAAGAGAGGAGATTTTCTAATCATATTGTCTTCCTTTCCTAATGTATTAGGGTATATTTATAATGTAAATGGAGGAAATGGAGTGACCATTCTGTAGGCTCCACTGTTAAGATTCTGCATATTTACTGTTGTGTTACAAAAAGTGTAAGAAATGTGATGTTACCTTTAGATTAGCTGAACTAAAAACAGATCAAACAACATTCAAATGGAAGGACCAGTATTTTTGAGAATATTATTGTGAGAAAGAAGATACATGCTATTGTGGCAGTAAGGTGTAGGACTTAATGTCAAGAACCTAACACTAAGATATTTTAAATCTTTAAAATAAGATTTTGCTGCTGGTTAATGTCTTAATATATAGCTTAGAAGATGCTGATATGTGGCACAGAGTGCTGTACTTCTTAAAAGACAATGATTTGCTCTTTATATTTTTTCAAGAGATATCTCATTGCATCAGGTTAAGGGTTAACAGCATTGCCTAGGGAAAAGCATATATTAGCTTAATATTCTAGAGATCTGTTTCAGATAGTGGTAAATATGCTAATGCATGTAGCAGTGTAAATGAGCTCAGTATATTAAAAGGCTATTCTTTGACAGCTTGAGTAAATTAATCTCTGAAATTAGACCATCTAGATCTTGTGCTCCATTTGTAAAGAAGCTTTTTGTTTACACAAAGAACTTGAGTAGAGTGTACAAGCATTTGATAATTAATTTAGAGCTGTTAATTTAAAGGCTCTGTAATCAATGTATATTAAAAGTTTCAGCTTGAAAATCTTTTGTTCATGACACATTCTGCTTTAACCACTCTTTCTGTGATCTACCGAGACATTATTTTGTTAATGCTGAATGCTTAACTTTTTTCTTTCTTTATTTCTTTCTCTTCATATCCTGAAGTTCCAACTAACCTTTCAATGCTTTTTTTCCTTACCTCTTTTATTTGCTCCATTTATGCATTAAGTGGTTGCTTAGATTTAAGGTAAGAAACCCCAGGGCTGGATTTCATTCTTATTCTTCTGACACTATTGCACACGGGGAGATGATTAACATACGTGTTACTTATTGTTTAAAAGAATACCTGCTCTCCCTCCTGTGTATCCAACCTTCTGTTGAATGATTTCATGGCAGATAAACCTTTTGTGATATAAAATGATGTATTTATGAAAGGAAGCTAACACAGCACATTTTAAAAGCTTTGTGGCAACAAATTGACTGCCCTCAGCGTATCTACTAGAACATTTACAAAGGAGGAATGTTTTGGTAACCTTTTATAGACAAGGTGAGACAGTGGGTAGCAGCTGAATATGAGCCTCCCCCTGTGTAATATTATTTTTATCCTGAATACGGTGTTAAGTATGATTTGATTTGGATCAGTGTTTCAGTGTGAGATTGCTCAGATAGCAGGCTCCAAAAGGTGTGTCACAAATTCAAATCTGTACGTGTTTTTTAAAGTTGCAGTATCCTTAATTTTTTCAGAAACAGCTAGCACTATTTACATACCAAGAGGCACTTGTGTGTGGTAATTTTCATAAATTTGGTAGTTGTGTAAAATATTTAATAGCTGTTAAACAACAAAGCAAAGCAATTTATTTCATCAAATGCTATATGAATAGTACATCAAAGAACTCAGATTCAAGTATGCCATATTCTCAAGGACCTGAAAGAGGTTTAAATGTTAGTAGCATTAGTGGCTGCAGAAGTAGAAATAAAAAGCATCAAATCAATTAGAAACAAGAAGTTGAATGAAGTTACATAATACTAAATTAAAGTTCATAGCATGTTAATTAATCACCTTCATTGTGAAGTGCAACCAGTTTGGGGAAACAGGGAATGAAAGAATTTTTAGTAGCTACCACCTCAGTTTTTATACAGGAAAGTGGAGCTTAGAACATATAATATTAATATGTAGTTTATTATAATACGTAGCAATAAAGCAAGTTCCATGTTGATGTGAAATAGTTTTTATAACAAAGTATCATCCATGACTGGAAAAAAGCTGAAAGAAGATTCTGCACATTCCTGAGAAGACTGACTGTTAAAGTGGGTATTACTATAGATATCCCAATGATATCCCTATGGGATTGGCCAGATGGTACCATTTAGTTAGGTATTTAAGTATATGTAGCACATCTGATCACAATAGAAATTAATAAATGACAGATTTCTCACATGTAATTTGAAATTTATTTTTAAATGAGTGTGTGAGGTACAGTATTTCAAGTAATGTAGAGTTTTAAGTGCTTTTTATCTGAGAATTGCAAAATATATCTCCTCCCTGGCTCTGTCTATGAAAACAGAATGGACACTTCTAATGTTGAGTATGCTTTATCCTGAATGCAGTTCATTGCTTGTTTATAACTGCAACTGCAGAGAGCAACAAAGAAAACTGAGTTTGCAAATTTTTTTTTAAGATCACTGAGAAAGCCATCATACAATATGGTCATCCTAAAAAAATATAAAAATTGTGTAATTATAAGTTATGTGAACTGCCATATCTGTGCATCATCTGCTATGTTGATAGAATCTCTTCATGTTTTCAGATAATTTTTTTTTCTATTTATAGTTTTGGAATGAAAATAACATTTTTTTGTTCTAGTGCCAGTCAAAATTTTTATTTTTACTAGAGCAAACTTGATGAGAAACTGGATGTGGGAAATCACAATATGGCAATCAACTTCTCATTGCCAGAACAGGAGGGTTTTAAAAAAAAACCCCACACATACAAAAAAAAACCCACAACAAACCAACAACAAAAAAAGCAAAAAGCAGCACTGCACCTCTCAGGGGATGCAAGTTATTCTTTAAATCTCACAATAGTCACTGTGCATCAGCCTGAAAGAGGAAGACTGAAAGGCAGCTACAAACCCATGATAATAATAAATTTGCTTCACTTATGAGAGACTGGATATAAAGTGTTCAGCGTGCATTTATTTTTCATAGCTGCAAAGAAGCCTTAGTCTTAGCTTACAGTTACAATATTAAACTGACTGTAGCAGGGCTCACTGTGCTTATGTCTGGGTAGCTTAAATTTAAGTTCTGCACAGATTTTGAAGAAACTTCTAACTACAAGTCAGAGGAGTGTCCATTATGTCTCCTATCAGCAAATAGTTGTAAATGACATTGTTTAAACCTTTTTGTGTTTACTGGACTTGGTTCTTCAATTACTTCACATAGGTGGATCTGGTAAAAGCAAGTAAACACATTTGCTGAAACTTCTGCTTGTATCCATTTGCCAAGACAGGATTGAAAATTACAGGTCATTTCCATATCAAGAGGCTAATCAAAAATATGTCAGGTGTAACTAGACACACAGAGTAGGTATTTGAGTGGCTGAGCACAGCCTGAAAAGAAACTCACTTTGAAGTAACAGGTGATGGTTCAAAATTCTGTTCATCCTCTCTGTAGTGTTAACAAGATGAAACAAGGTATGGGAAGGTAGTTTTCATTCAGGCTTAGGTTATTTTTGCTGAAGCCAGGTATGAAATTGGTCAAGAAGGTTGGGTAGCTGTTTGAAGTTTCTGAATATAGTCTGTAGTGGGACAGTGATATTCTTACTAGATTTTGGGCACAATGTTCATCCGGAAAGTTGTAGAAAATCCAGTTTGACCATAAAGCAGCACCGGAAAATTTCTGGGCTGAGTTCAGCTTTGGCTTTACAAAGCTCCTTCTGAGGATTGATTGTTAGGCATATCTGGTATTCAGGATTTAAACAAAACAAAGCAAAACAAAAAAACCCAGCACCCTTTGTTTTGGTAGTTGAACTGCCAATTTCAGAAGAGTAAAAATGTGGATTGAAGTCTTTGTTGCAGGTAAGTGCCTTACAGCCATGTAAATACACAGTGCCTTGGTGCAAATAGTTTTTGCACATCTGATGGCCAGTACATCTGGTCATTTGTACATCTGATCAACTGTGTATTTCTGCACTTCTTGTTCATTGAATTCTTTTGCTCGTGACAGCATTCCCAAGAACTGAAATGAATGAACTGCAGGATTTCTCACTTTTAACCAGTATATCTCACTACATATTTCTTATACAGTGGAGTTCTAAAGAAGCTCAATCTGTTAAATGTTTATAAAAATGTAATTACAAAGGAAACTCAGTCATATCTAGGACCATAAGAAAGTTATTTAATAATTTCAATTTATGAAAAACTATTTGTCAAAAATAGAAATTGGACAAGTAAGTCCTAATTACTAAAAACATTAGTGATGATTTTCTCATCAGTCTCTCAGGCTCTAATCAGTCCTGTATCATGTCTTAAAAGTCATCAGATGCTACCTGTCTAAAACTGAGACCGTGGCTTGATACAGAAAATACTGGATGAAGTACTATTGTACTCTTTTTAAACAGAATCGTCCATAGTGACCCATTTCTGTACAGTTCATTTAATGGCTGTTAATATGGATCTGGATCTTAGAACATCCTTCAGGATGTGTTACTTACCGAGGATCTGCTTATTTTAAGTAGTTTATGCAGTTTCTTCCTCAGCAAGACTTGAAATTCAAGCTCCAGTGCTAGAAAAGTTGCATCTTTGGTAGAAGACATTTTCTTCTCTAGTGCAAATGCTTGCTAATTCACATAGAAAAAGTTTCTGCAACCCATCCAGTGAAAAAAATACCTTATCTCCTTGTAATTATTAAGTGTTCCTCCATGTAATTTTGGTTGATAATATTTTCTACTTTTTTGCTTGTGTGGGAAGAGGCAGAAAAAGAATTAGAAAAATCCCTGCATGCATTCTGCATAGATCCTGTGCACTGCTTGTCTTTTCACTGCATGTCCTCCTGCTTTTAGAGCAGTTTGCTGGCTTTTTTTCTGAGCTTTGTGTCCAAATCATTAGTGTCTCTTAATTTTTTTCTCTCTTTTTTTTTTTAGCACAGTGGTGATCTGTTTTGAGAGTTGAGAGTAGTGGCAGATATACAGCCTTGTTTCTGGTTTTGGGCTGCGCTTTGCTGCAGCTTCCTAAAGAAATCTGCAAGTTCTTAACTACAGACCAGTCACAGATATGTGGGGTGCTGCAGTCAAAAAACTATCAGCAGACAGATGAATTCCTTTGCTTTCATCCTCTGGTTAAACAAGTTACATCTGGATAGTTCCAGCTGTGCAGAGCTAGGGGAAATGTCATCAGAAATAGTGCAAGTACTGGCAAATTCCAGCCTACTCCAGAAAACAGATTTCTGAAACTCATCAGCAAATGTGACTTTGCGTTCTAGTGATTGCTCTGGATTTTAGAGGTTTGCAAGAGGGATGTGTGTGGGTGAGGATTTGTGTATGGAAAGCATCCTTACAACTGTGTGCAAAATGGGAAAGGCAATAAAGCTGTGCAAGTGGGGGTATTAATGGCTTTTTAAATTTATTAATTTTTTTTCTCATAGAAGTCATCATAGAAGGGAACAGTTGGAGATGTTGCAATGTTTGTATCTCAAATGAAGTTGCACCTTACCAACTTAAAAATTTTGATTTTTTTAAATAGTTTTATATAATATGGTTTTTTAAATTTTCTTTTTCCTTTCCTCAAGGCAGTCTGTAACCTTTTTGTAGTGTCTTACATGATACTGTTCCCACAGATCTGTCCATTTTGATTGGAGCTGTTGGAATAATTTTGTATTCTTCATTTCTCTGAATATTTGGCCATAAGACAAAGGGCAAGTTACTCAGTTAGGGTTGTTTAGCTTACAGTAGCTAATCTTGTTGCCATCATTATTTGAAGGATCCTCAAACTGAGCTTATTGTCAGAGTGCATTTTCCCATTTTTCAGTTTAGTCTTTCTTAAGAAGAAGCTTCTTTGTGCCTTCGCTTTTTCCTTCGCCTTATTTCTAAAGCTTTCTTCCCATCTGATGTCAAGAATATGTTAGTTCACAATGCTAATGAAAGTAGCTAGAAATCACTGAGCTTCTGCATTAGTCAGGCAAGTATTGCTTTTCCTTCTTACTGTTTAGTGTGTGATCTCTTTGCATCCTCCTCCTCTGCTCTCCTTTTGATACAGCTCTGTCCCAGGGGAAGTCTGACACTTCATTTTTGTTCCTGCAGTGATTATATACAAGTAATAAGGTTCTTCATAGTTAAATACATGGAACTTTATGTTAACTGTAAAGTGATAGCTAGTGGTTTCATCATCTGGGAAGAACCAGTAGTGTAGCCAGTAAAACACCTAAATGGACTATTCAGGCACACACAGGTAGGTCTGGGCTTCCAGACCCCCTGCCCCATAGACTTAATGAACTGTTTGAAATATAGCAAATGACAGTGCAGCAACTGTTTATTAAGGTGGTTTTTTTAGTCTGTTAGTCTTTTTTGGGGCAACTCAAATAGGTAGGTGGGTGAAACAGGCATCTTTAATGAAAGTGGAAATAAGGGGATTGCTGCAACTTTAAAAAAAAATACCAGATTTCGTGCTATTTCTTAATGTTCTGTGTCTAGAATAAAATATACTTCATTTTACACCTTTCCTCTTCCCTTCAAGTAGTTGTAGTTCAGTTGCTTACCTTGTCCCTCACTTGAATTAACTTTAGATTTCTTATTGCTTAGAGTTGGCTTAAAGGACTTGATAATGCTGTGTAAAAGCATTTTGCCTTAAAATGATACTACAAAATACTCTTGCACAACTAAAACCAAATATCTTTTTTGGATCTGACAAAAAAACCCTTTCCAATACTTGGTTTTTATTTCCTCCCAGCAGATGAAAAATGTGATAGCACTGGGATTGTTTAGAACCAGAGAATCAAATTTCAGTGGATTAGAAGACACTCTTCACAGTGGTCTTAATATTTATCAGTTCACAGATATAAACATTGCCAGGGTTTAAGCACGTTGTTATAGGACAATTTTGAAGGAGTAATTTGCCTTTAATGATGTTTGCAAATACTCTTAATGTGTGCCTTTTTTACATGGGAGGCAGGAGCACATTTTTGAAACAAGAAATGTTGTGAAATAGAGCATGACAAGAACAACAGAAGAAGGGATATAAGCATACTTATTTTGTTTGTTGAATATCTCTGTGTCTAAGCAATAGTAAGAGTATTCATAAATCAAAGCTGTTCAGAGACATGTAAGAAGACTGCTGATTCCTTAAGGGTGCACAAATTGGGGGAATTATGCTGGGCAGGCAGTATACAGATAAGCAAAATGTCTGCATTGGTAACAATTGCTTATGATTTCTAACTTAATAAATCAGTCAGGAATGCAGATAATAATAAAAAAAGAAGTTAAATTATATTATAGAAAAGTTACTTCATTAGTATTTTAACCTGAAAGAGAGGGAGGGGACAACTGCAGTTGCATCACATTACATTTCTCCTGTCCATTTATTTATCAGTTAGTAGAGATTAAATTGCCACAGATCTGGTGGGGGAAAAAAGTGCTTCTTTGTATTTTTCTTCATATAGCTTTTTCTCTGTGTTTACATACACTTAAATAATATTTACAACAAATATTTTCTTAAAAAAATCAGATTGTACTGTCAAAACATTAAAACATCAATGCATCATACTTGGAGATGACTTTGACTTCTCCTTATTTGTATGAATTATATTAAATTGCCTGTTAGATAAACCTTGGTATTTTTAAAGAGTATTTAGAAATATTTTTCAAGTTTTTCATTCGGTAGTGCAACCTGAAATAACTACCTTTGTCTCAAAAGATGACTGGGGGGGTTTAACCAAGTTAGGTACAGTGTCTGTATTGTCATTGATTGTGATAGCCTAAAGACAAATTCAGCTTTTGTACATACAATTTTAAAAAAACCCTATGTAATAAAGAGTCCTTTGAGCTCAACTCTTGATTTCTAGCAGAGTGGAAATCGCATATAACATGCATGGCCTCTCAATTTGTTTGTTTGTTTAAACCTTTCCCTACTTAGAGTTAATTGCTAAAGGCATCTCAGTGTCTCTCAGAAGCTGAGCTTAGTGAGGCCATTTTTCTCCCCGTTTTTCATGCAGGTCAGCACACAGAACATGAAGATGGGTGGGTTGCCTCGTACTACACCACCCACCCAGAAGCCTCCAAGTCCACCAATGTCAGGAAAAGGAACTATTGGGTAAGTGCAGTTACTGAATGTGTGAATGGCTGTGGTGAACTGAAGGGAAAAAAGGGAAGATTCTTTTTCTATACTGTGGAGTTTGTTTCTGTTTTGTTAACCTTTCCCAAAGGTCAAGAGGTGTCATACCCACATCCCCTTATGCTGATCGAGTCTTAATGGATCATTTAGCATGTTTCTGACAGAAAGCTGTGGCCATAATCAGCCTTTCCCAACAGGAACCTTTTAATCAGGTTTTAACAGAAGACATGTAACTACATGCTTTAGAGTATCATAGCTCATGGAATGTTAGGGCTTTAAAGGGATCTCTAGAGATCATCAAGTGCCAAAGCAGGATCACCTAGGGCAGGCTACACAGGAACACGTCCAGGCAGGCTTTCAAAGTTTCCAGAGAAGGAGACCCTACAACCTCTCTGGGCAGCCTGTGCCAGTGACTGTCACCCTCACAGTAAAGAAGTTTCCCCTCATGTTGTGTTGGAGCTTCCTATGTTCTAGCTTAAACCTATTGTTCCTTTTCCTATTGCTGGGCACCAGTGAAAAGAGATTTTGACAGCCACCTCTCAGATATTTATAGACATTAATAAGATTACTTCTCAGCTTTCTTTCCTCAAGGCTGAACAGCCCCAGTTCCCTCAGTCTTTCTTCATAGGAGAGATGTTCAAGTCCCTTAATCATCCTTGTAGCTCTCCGATGGACTCTCTCCAGTAGATCCCTGTCTCTCTTCAATTGAGGAGCCCAAAACTGGATACAGTATTCCAGGTGTGGTCCCACCAGGGCGGAGTAGAAGGGGAGGAGAACCTCCCTAGATCTGCTGGACACATTTTTCCTGATGCACCCCAGGATACCATTGGCCCACTCAGCCACAAGGGCACATTGTTGGCTGGTGGAGAATTTCCTGTCCACTAGGACTCCAAGGTCTTTCTCCATGGAGCTGCTTTCCAGTGGGATGTCCTCTAATGTGTACTGGTGGTTGCTGTTTATTCCTACCCAGGTGCAGGACTCTACATTTGTCCTTACTGAACTTCATGAGGTTGATCTTTGTCCAGATTTCACTGGATAGCAGCACAGCCAGTAAAAAGTCATTTAACATGTGGCTTTGACAGATGGTGCTAAACAACTGGAAAATTAGTATGTGGCAGTGCTTTTTAATTATTTATGCTGTGTGTGATAAAAGTAATTTTCTGTTAAGTCTGTGACCTTGACTTGGATCTTAAGGCAATGTTATAGCTGGGTTGAATGCTGTCTGTAGATAGGTGATTATATGCATACATATGGACCGTGGTGCTTTGTTTTAAAATAATGTACGGTTTACTTTTTAAACAAGAATGGGATGTACAAATACAGAGTTTATGGATAGGAAACTCACCTGGAGATTGAAGTACAAGAAGAACACCCTTAATTGTTTTTTCTCATCCAACAAAGTCGATAATACAAACTTAGGGAAAACCATCTTTTTTAGCTCCCATTACTGACTGGTGTGTAGCTATCTTTTGACGAAAAATCTTGGGGTTTGTCTGTATTATCTTAATTTGTTTCTAAAATATGCTTGTCCTTGTGTAGACGTCACTCTCCTTATCGTACTCTGGAGCCAGTACGTCCTCCGGTGGTACCAAACGACTACGTGCCTAGCCCCACACGCAGCATGGCTCCCTCACAGCAGAGCCCTGTTAGAACAGCTTCTGTCAATCAGAGGAATCGAACATACAGGTACCCACTGGAGTCCTTTACAAAGTGTGGTTATTGTTGTATAAGCTTGAGCACAAAAAATATTGAAAGCATCTGCACCTCTACAGAGAAGTTTGGTAATTCGTGGTTTGGACTGGGAACATCATTTGGCATGAAGAGGATGTATTCTCATAATAATGAATCATGTTAAGATTGTTCATTTAATCCACCAGTCACCTTGATTTTAGTGCTATTACTTAGCTACAGTATTTAACAAAATACTAAAATTGTCAAGTCTTTCAAGTAGGTAGATCTTGATACTGTTTTATGAAATGCTTACAAAACTGTGCAAAGACTTTGTACACAACCTGACTGCTACATGTTGAAGGACTGCATAGCATCCAGGAAGTTCATGTTTTTGTTGAACAGTCTTTGGTGTTTATAGAACCAGTAGCTGAAAATGAGCATTTTATTTTGAGATTAATGCTGATAACTGCAAACACAGACATAAAGCTAAACTGTATTACCAAGTGTTCTGCAGGGGACCAGCCTTTTTTCCTGGATAATAAAATTTTCATGCTGTCACAGGTCTAAATACTTCCCTTGAGATCTTTACTTTTTAAACATCGTAAGTACTTGTTGATGGCTAAACTGGTAGACTTCTGATTTTTACTTCACTATCTTACACTTTCCAGATTTCAGTAGTCTTTTATGAAAGTATATAAATTTAGTCTAAATAGTCTATGTGTTTTATAACTTATAGGAAAAAGGCCTGTATTTGCCCACTACTGGTTAAACAATATTGGAATGACATGCTTTGGAACAAAGTTCCAGAAGTGCTACATTTTGGGTCAAGTTCATGAAGAAATTAAGAGTTTCAGGAAAATTGAGCTTTATATAGGTCTACATCATCTTTGTTTCTTTTTCTGTTGTTCCGTGTTACATCTCTGAATTAGTGAGGTGCTATGTGAGGGATCTCTTGTTTCAGCATGTGCAGCATTATATTAATTTCCTGGGTTATTTTGGTTTCTTACAGCAGCAGTGGGAGTAGTGGAGGAAGCCACCCAAGTAGTCGGAGCAGCAGTCGAGAGAACAGTGGAAGTGGAAGTGTGGGTGTTCCTATTGCTGTTCCCACACCATCTCCCCCCAGCATCTATCCAGGTATATGGAAACTTGCTGTTCCTCTTTATGACTCAGCATTAAATGTCAGTGTTTTCAAGTCTGCTAAAAACAGTCCTGAGAGAACCCAGGAGAAGTGTCCAAGTTCATCATCCAGAAACATGCAAGCCTTGAAAATTGCTTGCAATTTGATTGTATGTGTTTGAATTAAGTATTATCTCTTCTGGGAGTGTCTGATGTGCTTTTATGCTTCTTTTGTATATTGTTTATCAGGATTTCTTGCCTGGCTGCCTGCATGTGGCTAGGTAGGACACAAAACCTTTTCTCAGTGTGCTGGGGAAGAATTCCCCTTGTCCTTCTAAGCAAATAAGAGGTTTCTCATTGGCTGTTCATGCAGATATATAGAAGCATGCTTTAGAGAATTGAGAGGCAGGACAGAGTTTACCTTAGGTACATTGATGCAGGCCTGTATTAGTTGTCACAAAAAGACCCTTGTCCATTGTAATCACCCCAGTCTTTTCAGAAATAGGAACTGATATTAGTGTTCCCTTTTCCTTTGCTCATCCCTTTCAGTGAAGAGTGTATAGCTGGCTTGCAGTGAGATCTGAAAAACACCTGTCCTCCTGAACCAAAGAAGTGGAAAAATTTTGGCTTTCTTCTTCTGTACATTTGTTCAAAAGCCAAAGGCAACTGTGCTACAGATCAAAATGTAAAGAGCAAGACATCTTTCAAAAGTAATAGTTTTAAGTGAAAAGTTTTGGTTTGTTCCCTTAAGACTGAAAAGAAGTGGATTTGCTTGACCCTCATTTACTGACTACATAGGAACGAGCCTATCTTTAACAGCTCCACTTTTCTCTCATCCTCTTGTGCATTCTAAAATACAGTGCATCTAATAAGTAGCCAGCACTGCATAATCAAAGGCTTTCTCTAATCCGTGCTAACATATCTCCTTATTAACTTAATTCCTCCTCTCTTCACTTAGCCCCCGCTGGCTCGGCTGGCACTTCTCCCCTTCCTGCTACCTCTGCTTCTGCCCCCACTCCTCCTGCTCCTGCCCCTTCCTGCGCTGTCCCAGATGCTGCTGCTGCTGCTGCAGGAGCTCAGCCCCTTGCTGATGGCTTCACTTCTCCAACTCCCCCTGCTGTTTCTTCCACACCCTCTACAGGTGAGTGTCTGCTCCAGCTGCTGAGCAGATGAACCCAGATGTGATCACCATCCAAGGCTTTTTTTTCAAAGCTACTTCAGAAGCAGAAGCGGTTTGTTTTTGGATTTTTGTTTGTTTGTTTGTTTGTTTTAATATAGCTAGAAAGTATCTGCTAATACCCAACTCTAAGGTAATGGTTATATAGACAGTGCAAGGTGTGCTAGTTTCATAAGCAGCAATGATTCAATTTTGCAATTTTATTATTTGTCCATTTATATAATTATTTATTACATTATCATTTTGTTGTGGTTTGGATACTGGGAATTTAATTGAATAATTATGTCTGGGGTATCCACCACTAATAATTTTGAGTCTGATTTTTCTCTTTCAGCAATGGAATAAAGAAAGTGCACCTAGACAAGTATAATTTATACAACATGTCTCTTCAATGCTTTCAAATTCCAAGTCTCCTTTCAATGAACTCATATAAAGGACATTTTTTTTGTGTGTTCAGTGTCTGGTAAAATACAAGTTGTTATTACACAGAATAGTACTGAAGCATTTTTTTTAGTAGGTGTAGGTACTTATGGTGTGTATTGCAGCTTTTTTAATGCTTATTATATCACCCTTAATTTTTCTCATATGCTGCAGTTGCAGCATATAGTGCTTGCTACGTGCCACTGTAGCTCTGTTCTTTATCAGATTTTGATGAGGAATTACAAAGATCTTTACAGAGACAAATCCATACATAGCTACTTACGTATTCTGTTACTTTTCATAGTAGGAGAAGTGGGTGACAACATTTTGAATTGGTTTCTGTGTGTATTAATGTTGGTCTCTCTTAGTAACAATTTCATCAGGTGCTGGAAGCATTCTTGAAAACATATATAGTTTAAGGTGCTGTAGTTCATAGAAAATTAGAAAATACTTAAACTAGAATCTGTGACTATGGCTAGGATCTTCTGAACTGTGATGAACTGTGGTATCAGAAGATGATCCTGATGTCTAAATTACTTTCCTGGTTAGAAGATGAGCTGTGTCAGACGGTGCCTCAATCAGTTCTCTATTTTTGATGCAGTCAGTGTTGCAGTACTTAAGCCATATTACTTCTGTATTTTTGACAAGTCAAAATCAGGCAGGTATCAATACTCTAATGGCTAAAAATTCACATGCAGAATTTCATAACATAAATTTCAGGTTACATGCTATTTTTAAGATCTTTTGCTTCCTGTGCTATTAGTGAGATTGCTTGCATGGCTTCTCTGCTTACTTAGGCACAGGAAGTGAATTAAAATAGAGAGGAAGTTTTTCAGGAGTTGTTTCAATTGATGGGTCCCTGAAAAGGGATCTTTGAGTATGATTTGATTTATACCATCCTTCAAGCAGTTACAAACATGCTTTTCTCCACAGGTGATTTTCCACGTATTTCCTGAATGTCACTAAAATAGTTAGTATTGTGTTTTTCAGTTGTAGAAGATAATGACTTTGAATCTTGGAAATGGCTACAGTTAGTTTGTACATGTATGTTAATTAATTGGTGGGCTGCAAAGTGTTGGGTTTTTTTGCAGGTTTATAAATAACCGAATTTGCAAGAAGTTATTATAATACCTTATATAAAATGGATATTTGTGAATTATTTTCTTTCATTTTCAAGCTTTGTAGTATAGCTACCTTTGTATTTTCATACTGGCTTTTCTGAGCAGTGCTGAGTAGAGGCTGTTGAGAGACTTACCTTTTTGCATTGTTACTGACTGCTCCTAGGCTGTGGACTGTCTTAGGAAGAAACCAAAAACCATTCCAAACCTTTGAATGTTGAATTCAGATATGAAAAAGGCAGGCATCATTCTTCTCCTTGCTAACAAATTTACCTTTTTAACCCAGGTCACCCAGTTCAGTTCTACAGCATGAACAGGCCTGCATCTCGACACACCCCCCCAACAATAGGGGGGTCTTTGCCATATCGGCGTCCTCCTTCCATCACATCACAGACAAGCCTTCAGAACCAGATGAATGGAGGACCATTTTATAGCCAGAACCCAGGTAGGAAAAATATTCTGCTCTGTTGCATTCGACACAGTGGTGAATGGAGTGATCTTTGTTTCTCTGAAATCTTGTGTTCTGCTTGCACTGCAGATACTGCAGTCAGTCTCAGGTAACTCCTGGCAGCTGTGCTGAAGCTGCAGGCCAAGTATAGTGTGTTCAGCTTCCACCAGTGCAAGCAGCTTAAAACAATACTCTTTGTTGACAAATAAATTACTATTTATCTCTCAGTCCCTAATAGACAAGCTTTAGTCCTTTACCACGTCTCATGGTATCTGGTTTGGTGTGGGATGGATATTTGATTTTGCATGGGAACACTGGTTCTTCATTAATCAGTCTTGTATGCTTTTTCTGTCTGATTAATGACAGCTGAAGAAATTGCACCTGTGGTACAGGGGTGGTAAGCATTAGACACGTGACATCAGTGGTGTTTGGTACAGCATTCAAAGAAGCTGTGTCACCTGCTAAATCCACAGATAATGTTATTTTAATGGGTGATCTGTCTTGAAAAGCAGGATGAGATATTAACAAGGAGTGGTGTGTCCTGGGTGTGAGGCAGAACACAGTAGCTTTTTATCTAAGGAGTCCTTTTCCCTGTGCTTCTGATGTGACATGAAGGTTTTGGTACCAGAATAGGGGAGACTTTTTCTTTTTTGACAAAGCTACGGAATGGTGCAGGAGACATACTGCAGAATCCTTGTTAGGAAGGAATTCAATCTTACCAACCAGATAAAATGTTGACTTGCAAGCCCTACAGTGCATTTGTGTTTTGTAGTGGTTGTGGGTGGTGGGTTTTGGTGGTTTTGTTTGTTTGCTGATCTTTTAAATTGGGTGCTGAACTTGAAAGTAGGTCAAATGCTGCAATCTGCATTTAAGGGATTTGAAAATACTACTGCTTGTGAGCTACACTGCAATGAGATGCATGTGTTTAACTTGAGAAGCAAATGGGTGGTCCTGTTGGGAAGGAAGTTACATGACAAATTGTAGCACAGTTGCCTGAAATATATGGTATTTTTAAAGCACATTGTGTGCATGTTGATGACTGAAGGGGAATAGGCAAGAAGAAAAAGGTAATAGCAATAAAAAAAACCTTCCAGGATTACCTTTGCAGTAGAGGCTTTTCAGTACGTGCAAAGAGTTTCTGACAACTGCTGTGCATTTCTGCTTTAGTAAGGGGGTAATTCTCTGAAAGGTAGCATTGAATTGTTAATACGTAATCATAGAAGATGCCAAATAGACTTGAAATAAGTTACATAACCACAGTTCAGTCTGTGTACCTGAAAAGAAGATAACAATTATGGTGATTAGTCCCTTGAGCTGTAAATAACAAAGAAAATGCCTCAGTTATACTGGTATACTTCATACAGCATAAATAAACAGTTGTAGTAAGAGGCTTTTTTATATACCTAACAGAATACAGAATTTATTAGCTTTGCAGTTATAGTAAACTAAATTTTGGGTTTAGTACCTTTCAAGGTACAGGCTAGAAGCATGCATAATTGCTGAAGACCCTAAGAACAGAGGGACTGTTGTGTCTGTAAGGAGCGGGGTTAGTAGTGATGAGACAGGGGCCACAGTTGCTTCTCAACATTCCTGAAGAGAGGGAGAAAATGCAAACTTAAGTGATGAGAAAAAGACCTACAACAGGCAGAGGAGTGTGCCAGCTATGCCTTGGTCTTTTTTGCAGTTTGTTTTGCAATAAACTGGTAGTGTTTCTTCCACTCTGGAATTAGTCTGAAATGTATTTATTTATGTTCTTCGGGTTAAATAGATGTATTGGCACATCAGGTGTAGACTTTTTCCCTCATTCTTTTGGACATGACTAAATGTTTTTGTATGCCACTGCTAACAAGAAAATTATTTAGTTGCTTTTCCAGCGGTGTGCTTTCTGAAAAATAATCTTGCAACTTGCTTAAAGAATAGATAAAACTACTAATTAACTTTTTTAAACTTAACTAGATAATGGAAACTTTCATTCCTGCCTTAAACCACAGTTTAACATTTGCAATTGTCTGAGAATGTCTTCTTTAAATGTGAATTCACATATATTGTACAAAGGCAATAAAAGGGCTGTTCAGAGCTCAATGCAGTGGTCTGTGAAATCAGGTGGGAATGGAAGGAGGCAGCACATCAGGAATAGGCCCTGTTGCTCAGCAGCAGCAGAGTGTGCTTTGCTCTGCCAACAGGTTCTGTTTCTTCCAAGTATGCTTGGTTCCTAAAGGCATCTTTTCCCATTTCACCTAAAATAAGTGCCTTATTTCATGGGGGTTTTTTTGCCTGTTTTGGAGAAAACTGGTTATATCATTTTGCATTACTAAGGGTTCCTGAAAGCTGTTACAGAAGTCACCTCTGTAACTATCAATTAGATCTGCAAAGTAGATGATTATAGAATCTTCTTTATGTATTTTTTAGTTGGGCAGTGCTATATTGCTGTAGTAATAAACCACAACTTAAGAGAATCTCATAGTCACATCAGGAAAATACCTCAGCATGGATTCTTAATCTTATGAAAATGAGCTGAGTTGGAAATTCTAAAAATAGAAAAATCTCCTTGAAATAATAATGACAAATATACTTAAACCACCTGAGCTATTTTTCTTTGAATGTCAGCCTTTTTATCTCAGCTTCTTGGCAGACTGTCACACTACCCAAGTGGTGGTGATGTCTGCTTTCCTGCTTGCTGCTTTGTTGTGTTTCTAACTGATTGCCTCTCTCTCTTTAATTCCTGTGGCAGCATCCCTTGCTCCTCCTCCCCCCTCCATCCTACAGGTAACTCCACAGCTACCGCTAATGGGATTTGTGGCCAGAGTTCAAGAAAACAGTAAGTTAGCTGCTTCCTTGTGCTATGATTTATTACTGGATATAACTTCTGGTTTGGGTGGATGAGAGATGTTTCTGTATGTAGCCAGAATTCTGCTTTGTCTTCTGCCTCTGAAATTTGTCTGAAATGGCGAAGGGGGAGGAAAAAGGAAATAGTTTTATTGGAGGAATCCAGTTTTTCATTCTCTGAATTATATTGTCTCTAGTGTGTTTCCACAAGTTCCAGCTATTGGTCCCAGTGCAATTAACTGGGTTAGGGAGTGTTACTTCAACTCGATACTCTAGAGTAATTTTCATGGTCCTACTATTGCTTATTTTCAGTTTCAGATACTCCTCCCCCACCACCGCCTGTGGATGAGCCAGTGTTTGATGAATCTCCACCTCCACCCCCCCCTCCAGAAGATTATGAGGAGGAGGAAGCAGCTGTGGTGGAGTACAGTGATCCATATGCTGAGGAGGACCCTCCTTGGGCACCAAGGACCTACTTAGAAAAGGGTAGGTCTAAAGTAATTATTACTGTGGCAACTCCTTGAAGTTCCTAAAATAGTGCTGTGCCACATGATTCAAAGCAGACAAAACTGATGGAAAGGAATGGTTGTTCAAACACTGTTACCCCCAATTAGTAGAGTAGCAGTTCCTAAGATTTGTGCTTGTTCTTTTGGTATGACTGTTCACTTCATATGAAAACATTTCTAACAGGAATAGTGTAGGTAACCTTGGCAAAAGTGGGAATGTAGAATCATAGAATCATAGAATCATAGAATTAGCCGGGTTGGAAGGGACCTCAGAGATCATCTAGTCCAACCCTTAAGTTGGGACACCACATGTGTCAAATACAGGGGGTTGCTGTATATTGATGTGTGATTCAGTGTGATCCTGTTATGTGAAGGGAATACTACTAATGTAGTATGGGAGGTGTACCTAACATGAAGACATGCTGTAACCTACAGATGAGGAAGTGAATAGCAGATCCATTTTGAAAAGCTGGAGAAACTCTAAGGTAGGATACAGTTACTGGTGATGTTGAATCTGAGGACCCTACATGGCTGTAAAACCAGCAGTCAACCAGCAAAGTCCAGGGATGTGCACTCCAGTTCTCCATTGAGCTGAATGTCTGAGTGCATGAAAGTGCAGAAATGTTCCAACTTTGCAAATCAGATGAAAAGAAATTAGTCTCCAGGAGGAAAAATTGCCCTCATGCCACATAGAGAAACTGTGTGGTCACAGCTATCACAGATTGTGATCACAGATTTGAATTGGATAGTCAGTCTGGCCTACCTTTGTGGTCAGTTTGATGTAGCAGAGTTCAGCCAAACTTCGTGTAGTTGTTGAAGAACCAAAGATCGTTGACTGGAAGAATATCAACCACAATGAGTAATTTTGTTTTTCATATCTGCACTGAAACATGTGCAGGTAGAATCTAGAAGAGTTTCTGTCTCGGTTTTGGAGGGAAAGATGCCACCTTCTGAGTCAGCATTGCTGCTTCCTGTCTCATCAGGAGTCTTTTTTGCAGTACTGACCTAGGCTCCTGGTAACTCCTGGTATGTGACAAGGTCACAGCTTGAACTGGTGGGACTACAGACAGAGGCTTAAACAGTCTTTTATAGAGAGGAACATTGGCAGTACAGCAGTAACATGCAGGAGGAAGCAGTGGTGATGTCAAAACAAAATGAGACTTTGGGTAATTTATAAGAGGCTTAAAAAGAAGTGAATTTACAGTATGAAAGTGAATGGATCAGGGTTATCAAGAGAATGAAGAACAGCACAGTGACTCTAGGAAGAAATGTTTTAAAATGAACAGGTTTAGAAGGCAGTTAAAAAGGAATTTTAAGGGACTTTGTATCGTGTTCATGTAGTGACTTCAAGATAAAAAGTTACTAATTTCTGTTTTGTTTCCTTACAATGATATGTCTAAAAATAGTTAGAACGAGTTACTTAAGTGTGCTGGCAATGCATGTTTTTTAAAAATGTTCTTGTCAAATGATATAAACCTTCTCTTTGGGAAAATTATTTTTAAAAAATAAATGTCTGTACATACTCTAATTCTCTAAGGGGATTGATTTGTATATTTTCTTTTATAATCTTTTAAGGATCTAGGTTTCTCTAGTAAATATTTGTATTGGTTCCCTTGTTCCTTCAAGAGGAAATTATCTCTTTTCACAAGAATGATGAGTTAAATAGGACTCTTGGACACTGATCATGAACACATGCTGTTATTTTTTTTCTGCTCGCTTTGGTTTAGAGCATCCTTCCTTCTATCCCCTGCACAAGATTTTAGGGTCACTGTCCAACATCCATTTTGTTTCAATGGCAGCACTCCAGGTTTTACTGTCAAGTTTTACAGTCAGGTTTTACTGCTCAAAGTATTCAGTCTAACACAGATGGTTTTCTGTATGGAACACTTAGTGATAGGACTGAGAATAGAAAAAAAACCATATCAAGCTGATGTATTTTTTTCTGCCATTTCAGGACAATGCTCTCTTTAATATTTACCAGTGCTTTTTCTAGTTTCTTTGACTTTCCTAACAGTTTTTGTGCCTTCAGTAAAATATTCTGCAGCTGTAAGAAAAATGTCCTGATACAGTAGGTGTACATTTTGTTTCAGAGAACTGCCTTACTTCTTCCTAGCTTCTAACTGGGATTCACTCACCTTGGCACTGTATACCCTGGGCTTGACTTCTAGCTACTAGGACTGCACATAAGCATTTTACAGATTTAAATGTGGAGATAGGTAAGGTAGGTGGAAGGATGTCTGGGACAGTAGCCTTGGCTCATTCTCACTGTGCTCTGTGGAGTAGTCTTACTTCACTCCCTCTTTCTTGTTTTCCTGCTGACTATTAGGTGTGCAGAGATCTGGCTTAGCACATGTCTCTAAGACATGAGTCTTGGAGTGGGTGTGAGAGGTCGTGGCCATTGGAGAGTTACATCCACCTCGTATCATTCCACACAAGTGTTTGTAACCTTTTCCTCAGGTAGGTGGAAATAGTAAGAAGAATTGAAGTAGTCCTGGTTCATGTTTTTTAAAGCATGAGCTCTTACAAAAGGATTGGAAGAAACTGTCCCTTTCAGCAGGTCAGTCTGCACACACAGGGATGAGGCAGTGGAGTTCTCCATCAGTGTCCTGGGTGTGAAAAACTTTGTACATAACAGATTGATTTTCCTTCTCCTCCCTGAACCTTCCCTAACTGCCATGCTCTGTTCTTTCCTAGTGGTGGCGATCTATGACTACACAAAGGACAAGGAAGATGAGCTCTCATTTCAGGAAGGTGCCATCATTTATGTCATCAAGAAAAATGATGATGGCTGGTATGAGGGGGTCATGAATGGAGTGACGGGGCTTTTCCCAGGGAACTACGTGGAGTCCATCATGCATTACTCAGAGTGAAGACCACAGGACAGAACACTGCATCTCTTGCTGCAGGAGCTGTCAAGGCTTCCCAGATCTCCACCAGCCTCTGGGGCCTCATCCAGTATAACTGAATGAAGGATAATTGTAACAACCACTGTTTTGTTTTTTTTCTTGTTCTCTCCCTCCCCCCATTATAAAACAAGAGTGATTTGTTTGAACACAAACAGCTCTTCCTGCTGCCAGCAGAGGCTGTCCTGAGCCATCTTATTTTGAATTAAGCTGACCCACTCAGATCTAACAAAACTCATTGAGTAGCTGATACTTCACTCGAACTCTGACTCTTGACAGGCTTTGGGATCTGTCTCAGGAATCATGTGTGCCCTCGTGGCACTACCTTTGGCAGCAGTGCCTGGCGCTTGGGATGTCCTGGATGCTTGCAGTGAAGGGTCACTGGCCAGAGGATGTCTGTCCTGTTTCTACCCTACACTCCTGTGCAGCTGGAAGAACTGTTGTGTGCAAGTAAACACTGGGGTTTCTACACACAGCTGTTCCTGTAATTGACTTCCAGACAGCTGGATACATCTTAAGCATTAACACTACTGCAGCTGCTTGCACACATAGGCTGACACAGGGGCACACAGAGCTGGCTTTCATTCACTCACCTTTCAGTTTAGACAATTAAGATGGCTGCAGCCCAGAGGACCCCTGTCCCCATTTCTTCATCTTTTGAATGCCACAGATTATGTTTTTTGTTCTGCACTGATGTACACGTGCTCCTCTCTGCAATGAGCTACTCGTCACGGGTGCTGCCAATTTAAACAGAACTCAGATGCCATTGATGGTGAAGGCAAGACAAAGTTTACAGGTCCTCCTGGGGTCTGAGGATAAACTCTAGGGGCTGTGATCTAAGGTTCAGATCTACTCACGCCTGCTTGCACTACAGATACTTACCCCTAGTTTTAGTCTTATGCACAATATAATCTTAAAAATCCAATCAGGTGTTGTAAACTGGCTGTTTTTTACTTAGCCTGTGTACTGTGAGAGCCCTGTGCAGAGGCAGGACAAGCAGAAATTGTTGTCTTCACGTCTGTTGCCAAAATCTCTTCAGTGGACGCAAAAAGGGCTTTGTGTGTACTGGTTTCCCATGGAAATCCAAGCAGTAACTAGTTGTAGTCCTAGCTCTTCCCTGAGCCCTCTCCATTGTTTATTATAAATAGGTATTTTGAGTCATACTGGTGGGTCTGGGGTGGAGTAATACCCAGTGAAGGCTTTGTAGCCCTGTGTGTTGATAGTTTGCTTTTTTGATCTCCTCTCAGTTAAAAATGCTGCTCAGTGGTTCTGCCTAGCAGGTCAGTGTGAAGTGGTGGCTGTACCAGTCTGCCCTTAGGAAGGACAGAACAAAGTTGCTTTGGGCATGTGATACATTAACAGAGCAAACCAATCAAACCTCCTGTTGCATTCCTGATAACCTGCAAATTGTATCATGAGGGCCTCCTGGGCCAAGTCATCTTCCCAGAAATCTTTTGACTGTTGCCTGGCCACCTTCCAGCTGATACCAACAGTAGCTTGTCAAAGGTGCTGTCAAATGCTGCAGCAATCTGCTGAGGCCTGTGTGAAGCACAAAGCAGCTCACGAGAGACTGCTCCTGGGGCTGGGTTTGTGATGATTTTGGCAATGGTACAGGCAATTGACCCAGTCTCCTTGCTTAGTAATCAGTGCAGTAGAAGAACAGAGGTGCAAGTTTGGTGCAAACCTGGGCTGGGAGGTGCCATAGCTGCTCGCTGGGAAATAAAGAAGAAACAGGTGAGGTGTGTTTGGAGGATATGGGTGAATGTGATCACCTGCTGTGAGGTTGAAGAAGAGTGTATTAACTCTGTGACTGTAAGGAACTAGCTTAGTTGAAGCTTACAGGTGGAGCAACTTTAAAGAAACTGATGAGAAGATATGTTACTTTCTCCTGCTTAATCCACAGCCATGTAGCCAAGACACTCATCTTCTTTCTCAAAACTGACATCATTATTGTTTGGGACCCATGTTAGCCAGAACAGATACCTTCCTGCCTTCCTCTGTGAACACTTCTGTCTTGCAGCAAGACAAACAGAAGCAACCATGTTGAGTTTCTTCAACTCATTGTTCTCTATAACCACAAGCTGTGCAGTCAGTTTCTGGTGTCACGGGGCAGGTCTACACTTTTTGCACAGGGAGCTGGTGTTTGCAGCCTGGTTAGCAGTGCAAGTGGTTGCACAGGAGTATTGCACAAGGCTTTGGTGCACTGTGAGCTCAGTCAGAGCTTTCTTGGTTTCTCTTGCCCCGTGCATGTTTGTGGTAAAGTCTGTGCACACTGTGCTCAAACACATCAAGTCAGGGCAGTTCTCAAGAACTTAGTGAGTTCTTGAGAGCTGAACTTCTCTCCCTGTGCACCCGTGCTTCACCTGAGAGATCAAGCATTAGTGAAATGTGTCTTTAACTCAGTCTGTGTAAAGAGCATGTGCTTGAATACTTCTGACAGGTGGGTGGGGACAGTGCCTGTTTCCACAGTGTGTGATGTGCACCCATGTCAAGCTTTGTTCAGCTGTTTGTTTGTCTTACAAGCTTTCTGAGTTGTTAGAACTCAGAAAACAGAGCAGTGTGAACTCTGTGAAGGGATGAATGCTTGCCAAAGCTCAGCACAGTAGATGAGGCTGCAAAACCTTTAAAGTAGACTGCTTGAAGCTTCTTGAGCTTTGGTCTGGTGGGCAGGGATTAGTTTGGTTCCTGCTGATAGTATGTGGAATTGTTTATCTTGCAAGAGGTTCTATGGGTGGAATTTTTGGGTCATCTTCTGGTTTTATGCTTTATTATGCAGTACTTTTCTGTAAAGAAATTCATTGAGTTTTATGGGTACTTTATATTTTGTAGAATATTAATTCTGTGGCTTGTTTGGGGATGATGTGATGTAATGGTCATAGACAAAGCCAAGGTAAACAAGCTGTGTATAATAAGGTTACATAGAATGCATGCTAGTAAAGTCAGTGAGGGTTGCATTTCCAGTTTTGTCCTTTGTCCTTCTTCTACAAGACCTTTTCCCCCACACCCCTTTTTAATTTACATGCTTACTTTAAAAGGAGGTGGTGGGGGAAGGAGAGGAAACACGTTGGTATTTCAGATAGGTGCACAGTGTCTTTTCAGAGTTTTGCTGGCACAGCTGGAAGGTGTTTAGCATCACAGGCTGTTGACTCAGCAGTGTGTATGCCTGTGCCAGATGTGGGAAAGAAGACACTCCAGAATAACCTAGTGACTGCTGGATGGCTCAAGAGGATGTTTCTCCCCTTGTGAGGGGTGCCTTAGCCCACCCAACTGTCTTCATTGTGCACAGAAATCAATCAGCATCCTCTGGCAGTGTATTTTGCTATGGTTTGCTGTATCAGATTTCTTCCTTGCTCTTGGCCCCAGGGCCAAGGCTGTTGGCTACAGCTGCCTCTCCACCATGTGCCTGTGTGAGAGGAGGCCCTGCTGAGTCTGTCCCAGTCCAGTGCTGAGCAGGTTATTTTGGTGTCTTCTTTCCAGACTGAGGAAAGTGGCTGAGTTTTCATGTGTCTCACTCATTTGTCCCCCATCGTCCACCCCCCCTGCTCTCTCAGTCTTCCCCCTCTCCCCCCCATAGTGGATTCATGTTCTTTGTTTCTCTCACTGGCTGTAGCAGCAGAGGGCTGAGAGGCAGAAGTGGCAAGCAGCAAATTTTGTGCTTGAGCATCATGGTGGTGTGCCCCTGTCCACTGACTGGAGTAGGCACCGGAGAGCTGAAGCAATGTCTGAAGGCTTCTGGCTTGATGGGCACAACACGGGCAGGCATGGATGTGCTGAGGATCCATTGCTCTCATTGCAGGTCAAATAGAACAGTGTGTCCTGGCAGATGGCAGAGCTTGGTGTGTATTACCAGGAGACTCAGCTCGTCCTTGTGGTGAGTTGAATTGGGTGTTCCTGAAAAAGGCTGCAGATCGCTGCTGGTTTGAACCACCACTCCCTTCAGTCCCAGTGGTCTGTGGCTGGGTGGCTTACCAGTGGGTGCCAGGAAGTTTTAGAGCCTGACAGTTCTTCCTAGGGCAGTTTGTTCTCCTCTTACAGCTCCTGGGCATTTTCTTTTTTTGCTGCTGAGGGTTCTTGGTGACAGCCAAAGTTGACACTGGCACTAAAGCAGCTTCTGAAAAGTTGCATTTTTTTTAATAGACATTTCAGTTGATCAAGGAAAGAAAAAGTGGCAGCAGCAGGACTGATGGGCCTTTTCTGGCAAGGGTAGGCTGTCTGCCTGGTGTATATGTGTGCATCATTGACTAAAGATGGAGGAGGGAGGGTAGTGCTGATATGAACCGTTGCAATTCTCTTGTGCATCTCCCACCTATGTTTGATGTTGACTTAATGCTGTGCTCTTCACAGCAACTTCCACTTTTCTAGCAAGTGCTGCATAATCTGCCTCTCTGCTGGAAATGAGCCCTCTTTTCCTTATTTACTGCTCTGGGCTTCAAACATAAATCAAAAGCAGTACTTTAAAGTTTTCCCTTCTGGAAAAGATGGGAATTTATGCAGGAACACTTTACAGTGCTTTTCCTCTGAGAGGATAGGACAGGACAGGACATCTATGTGGAACAGGAGGCATCTGTAGTCTCATTAGGGCAACTTGTTGGCAGCTGCTAGAGGATGCTGCTGTAAAGATTTCAGTGCTGTGGCTCCTACTGGGAGTGATAGTTGCACTGAGAGTACAGTCGCTGATTGCACACTGCAGCATTTCAGAAATTACTATAAACCCAATGCAGAGACTTCAGTTCCTATGTTGACAACAGTGGCAGTGAATACAGCACTGTTGCATTCACTAACCCAAGTGTTCACAACCCTAATCTCTAGAGAAGAGGATGCTGTTAACTGAGCATGAGCAGGAAGCATGATGAGCTATAGCTTATATATGGCACCACTTTCAAGAGTGTACTGTGCTTGCAGGTATATTCATCTGCCCCATCTTTTGGCATCTCTATTAGGCACTGCCACATTATGCAGTGGTCAGAATGGCACAAGAAGATGACAGTTTGTAGGTGGTTTTTGCTTTCCCCCAGTAGCTGAAGTTGGTGTGTAGTGACAGTCCTATTGATCTACTTTGATTTTGAAACTTGAAGAATAGTGGGACCCCCACCTCATGTCCATGGAAGGATTAGTGAAAGCTTGATGTGGCCAGGGTTTGCCAACTGCTGTTACAAATAAATCACAGCCCATGGCATTTTACTGCTTTCATTAAAAAGAAAAAAAAAAGAAAAGAAATCCATGTGTTTTGTGCAATCTCCTGTCCATGCAGGAAGTGTTTGTTTTTTGTTTTTTTTTTTTCCTTTGGTACTCTAAACATTGATTTTATTAGCACCTTTGCTTTCTACAAGATGTACTACAAAACAGTAAAGTCAGCAGCAGCCTGTTGTCCAGAGGTAAGCCTACACCCAGCATCCTGCTGAACACCACCGTGGTAACTGCTGAAATGTGTGCAGTACCTTTGTTCCTGTTTCTCTTAAAACCACAAAAGAATCCTTCCAGTATTGACTGCTGAGGAAGAGCAGTGTACAAACTCATTTCCATTACAGCGCCTTGCTAAAGTGCTGACATGTCTGAGATTTTTCTGTAAAGAACAAGTGTGTCTTTTCACATTTGAAAAAGTGTCTTTTGCAACTTGCATGGACAAGTAGTTTCTATGAATTCTCTGGAAATGTCAGTGTCTAACATGGATTTTGTCCAAGCACTTTTGTCTGATAACAGATACTGCAACAGCCCGAGGAGAAGCACACTGTGCTGTGGCTGTTGGCCCTGCTGATGCAGTGGATGAGTGCAGAGCCCACGGTAAATGACAAAGCCAAGAGGACTCTGAGGAGCTGTGTGCCGCCAGTAACATTTTATTGTGTGTGCCATTTGAACCACCTTCCAGTGAGTGCAAAACCCTATTTTTACATTTTTTTAATTGTACTTGGAATTAACTGTTGCTGTGTACTAAACCCTCTTGTTACGAGCCCTAAATAAAAAGAACAAAGCACACACCATGTGTTCTGTGAGCATGCCACTGTCTTGTCATCTTCTTTGTCTTTGGCTATAGACTTTTCAACAGTGAGGACAGGGGTAGCTGCTTCTGCATCCCGGTCCTGGTGGAGCTCTGAGGGCAGCACTTAACACTGCAAAGGTAGGATCTTTGGCAGCCAGCCTGCTGGCTTCAGCAGCTCCTCTCCACTTTGGTGTGACTATCGACTCCCTGTAATCATCACAACTCATGCCATGTCCCAAATCTTTGCTGTGAAAGATGATGACTGATGAGCATAGCCCAGGAAGTGGTGAACAGAACTGAAATGCCTCCAGTAGACAGCAGAAGGGGCCACAGCAACACTTACCACCCATCAGCTGTTCTTGTGTGAGCAGAGCTGTACAGGACCCTGCACGCCTGAGGAAGGAGGCAGCTGGAAAAGCTGAGCCTTCACACTGGGTCCTCTTTAGCCCTGTAACTGGTGTGCATCATGTTACTGGTACAGCCAGCTCTGACCCACTGGAAAGAACTGTGCAAAGGAACAATAAAAAAGGAATTTTATCGAGTGTGAGCACATAAATGGTAGCCTGTAGGCCATCCTACTGAGGAGAACCACTGATGCCCTGAGAACACAATGTGGGTTCTGAACTTATGAAAAAGGAAAGTGTCAAGACAGGATTAAAACAGATTATGAAATTTAATTACATCTTTATTGAATTGTGCATATTCCATTGTATAATGATCTATATTGGGTACTCTATAATGTAGTATTTCTTCTGTCCTCTCCCATGCTTAAAAAAGTATATTTATACATATATATTTATATATATTTATAATATGGCAAAGCTCCCACCAACCTGAAGCTATCAGTCTAAAAGAGCTTTGATTTTTCTTTTTTGGAAAGGGAAGAGGAAGGGAGGCAATCCCACTGAAAGATAAAATGTGCAATTTTTTTTTTTTAAAGCAGTAAACATGAATGTATTTACAGCACTCAGCACAAGTTTGCTGCACAGACAAATCATTGCAATGACACTTTTTTCTTACATTTGCATCCCCAGTACTATACAGAGTATCACCAGTGGCTGCTAACAATTAGTGTAAGCCATGAAACAAGCTGCTGCTCCAGTTAAATTTCTGGTCCTCTGCAGTCCACTAGGAGACTTAAAATTTGCAATTCCAACTTGTGACAAAGCGTTTTGTTTTTCCTTTTAGAAGTCCAACCTTTATAGTGTTGCACCAAATCAGCAGAAAGGAGCCTTGGGCACAAGTTTGTTTGCCTTGGCCCTTTGCAGATGTGTACCCAGTTATCAGCATTGTTTAAAGGCAAGAGATGCACAGCTGCTAACAGTGTAGCCCTGCAGATCAATTCCTGTCAAATTAGCCTCAATAGAGGCTGGTCCAAGCACATCTTTGTTCCTTGAAACCAGCTCTGAATGCATCTTTGGCATCTTGGGAAAAGTGGGAGGAAATTATTCTCCACTGTAGGAAACGGTTAAAATTCCTAAGTAAGTCTCCTAAAAGAAATGTCTCTGTTAAGCATTTAAATTGGGGTTGGTTTCCAAAAACCTGTTGCTCACATTCCTTCTCACTCATTTCCCTCACTAAATCCCTGCCGTGGGGGGACTGTGCATATAGCACTAGTTCCTCTTCCTCGTGTTCTTCCAGCTTCCCTAGAGCTCTTCACCAATGTACACACTTCTGGTGAACAGAAAGCTCACTCAGTCTTTGCCCTGTTTTGTGCCTCAGAGCACCAAATATTCATCAACTCAAATCACTCTTCTTCCAATGTTCGTGGCAGCATTTTGAGGGACAAGCATGTGGTGTCACCTCATTTGCAGTTTAGTGTCTTAAACTTTTCAAACCCAGACAAAGCCTGTGACTCACTGGATCACAGTATTAGTGAGTTCAAGATAACACTGGTTTTGTAAGTCTTCATGGGTGTTTTGGGTTTGTTTTTTTTTTTTTTTTTTTAAATTGAAAAAGACTTCAGAAAGAAAAGTTACTCAAAACAAACAAACAAACAAACAGATTAAAACCCACCAGTACATTAGAAGAACATGTAAGAGAAACTGTCTCCTGTAGTGTTACATCCCCGGGTCTGGAATCTGCCCTGATCATATGAGGGAATGCAAAGCTGAACACCAGGAGCCACAGATGTGCTTTGGAAAAACATCTCTTCCCCAAGCGTTAAGATTCCCCTCACCCCTTGATAAGGAGCACTGTTACAACAAGTAGATAATCTACATGTTAACAGTGAAAAAAGGGGGGGGGGGGGAAAGAAAACACAAACTTGCACATTCTGGCTGCACCCTCACTTTTTTTCTGTCAAATTTATATTGCTTTTCTGGAGTGCAACCGATTATAAATAACTCTGTGTATTTTAGTGATACATTAAGACCCACTTACTTACAATCTCGAATAAGGAACAAATTTACCTGCAATGGTTACCTCTGAAGTAAACCAGCTTAGTTTTATGTGGTTTTCTGTAATACGTATAAAATTTCTCTTTTGCCCTTCTGCTGTTGAAATGGCACTTTTGGTTCCTTTAACTGGAAAAAATAATTATAACTCAGAGGAAAACTGGCCACTCTATCTCTGAGCTGACTTATCCGGTTGCTTAAGGGCACAAAAAAGGAGAAAATAGAAAAACCTTAAAATGTGCAAGTCCATAACAGTAAAATGTTAAAATGCACTTGTTGAAACCTGAAAAACCTGATCTCTCCCATCAGAGCTGAAACCAAAGAGATCCAGGTACCTTCACTAGTTCAGGAGAGGAGTTCTTTGGCTTTGCAGTCATGCACCATATCAGAGCAACCAGGAGGGAAGTGGTTTGTTGCAGGAGGAAACCGATGCACAGGGTGAAGCAGGAGTTTCCTCTTTCATAGCAAATAACAGGATTATTTTGAGATTTGTACACAGCCCCTCCCTCAACCACAGGTTTTTGAAAGACTAAGCAGAATTCCCAGCACGTCCACCACAAGCATGTTACCTGGATGTTTAGAACATATGTTCTTGTTAAATAATTTCTCCTCAAGGATTAGTACCAATATAAGAGCCTAGCTTTTCCCTCTGAAACAACTTCCCCAGACCTGAATTAGGAGTGTCCAAGATGCCTAGCTCCCTGCTTACTACAGCTGTGCTGCAGGCAGGGGTAATGTGGTTGAACAGGAAGGACCCTGCTGCTCACAGAGGTGGATACTACTGCTGCATGGCAGAGACAATGAAGACCAAATCTGCAATACATTAATAAATGCAGCTACATGCTCTCAGATGCCCTTGCAGCAGCTGAACTTTCCCCAACACTTACCTTAACAAGTCTCAAAGGCCACACACTTCATCACATTATACAACTACAACTGAACTCTCTTAGTATTTTAGGATCAAAGCATCTGCTATCTTTGTGTCCTGAGTATGAAAGCTCAGCTCTCACGTGCTCATTTTAATAATTCCAAAACGAAAAAAGGAGAAAGCTTCTTGCTGTGTGTCTGAGATCTGGCCCCTTTGTTTTCTGTTTAAATAAACATAATGGTGCAATTATGAGACAAGTGCACATGGGGGAAAATAACTTACTTGTAAATAAGGCATAAGTATTTTCTGTTATAAAAACAGTAAATACACTGGAAAAGCAAGTTACAACGAGGGGGTCTGATAAGCTGAAAGGCAGCCACGTTGTCTGAAACACACTGCAGCTACATTTCAGTGCTCAGCTGAGAAAAAGCAAGCTGCAGCAACTGACTATATTTCTTTATCACCACTGGAAGTAAGTTGTAACAAGAAGGAATACAGGGTGCCACCCCTGCCAACACTCATTCCTTTTGCTGCAGACTTAAAGAGTTAAACTTTTGTCTCCAAGCAAGCTGTGTGGCAGCCTACGGCAGTAAATAACTTAGGCACAGGAAAATGAGAACACGAAGCTCAAATGTCTCTCAACAAACCACACTCAAAACATGACTCTGCTGAGTCCAAAGCCCAGAGCTATCTGCACTGAATGAACAAATGAAAATGGGCTGGAACTGACAGGCACCAGTGGAGCTGTCTTGGGGGGAAAAGAAAAACAGATGGGGCAAGCAGGATGCCTTGACTGCTCTGATCTGGGAGCACACACTGCATCAGCCCAGTTGCATCCTGCCAGGGAGTAGGAGGGTGTGTGCACTTACCTAACCTCATAACAGCTGGGGAGTTACAACTCTATCTGCACAACTTTTCCTCCACTGGTGGGTATGAGCCCCAGGAGCTGCCTAAGCAGGAGGACAAGGTTGAAAATTACAGCACCTATGAACTGCAGTATAGCTTAACAATCTTCCTGCGAAGTTATTTGCCAGCTACACTGAGCATGCTTAAAATCAACAATGCAAATGCTTTTAAGGACACTTTATAAGCACAAAAATAGTAGAAACGAAACTTTGTGAACAATTTGAAAGATACAAACAAGTGCCTTGCTATAGCAATGCTTTAAAAATGCACACAATGGTATATACTCTTATTGCTCAAAAAAACTAGTCTGAAATATTAAAACGATTTCCAGAGGTGCTGAAACAGATTTTTAAAAAATCATATGAAACAGGTCAGCAGAGACAGCACCATTAATTGTTTTATTTTCATGATGTATTTATCAAAAACTATATAGTCATAGATGTGTCATTTCCCCCATCTAATTAGCAAAACTTTTTCCTATTCATAAATTATTCACAAAAACATTAATTTTATTGTTTGGATTTAAAAAAAAAACACTTTATAAAAAAAAGTAGCAGGGGGCATTGTCACAATATTTCTTATAGCTATGAGACCGACTTACTCTAATGAGAGATTAGTTTATATCTTTTTTACACATCTTTTTTGAGGATACTGTCAGGTCAATCTATGTCCTTTGTCTTATTCTTTGGGGGAAGGAGAGCATTTAAAATTTGCTCTTGAAAAAAAGGTAAACTAACAATAGAACTATTTGCCATCTGAGCCTTGACAGTATCCCCATAGTGATAAGGAAAGTTGTAGCAACCAGAGATGGGGTAGGTACAGTCCAAGTATTTTAGTTACATTTACCAAGGCTGTGTACCACTACCCTGTAATGGACATGCATGGTGTACATAAGACCACTTAAGCTAACTACACTGCTTTTAGCACAGCATCCAAATACCTGGCGTAGGACTGTGCAATCAAGCTACAAGAAAAAGGACTCTAGTACTTGATCTAGTGATTGACTGTGGCAAACAAAAAAAAATACAACCATCTACTTTCTACTAATATGGGCCCCTTAAATTAATTAGCAAGTGCTATTGCCTCTCAAGGTTGTTGTTTTTCGGGGTTTTTTTCCCCCCCAGTCTTCTCCCTTTACTGCCAAAGTGCAACTCTGTAATTTGTTTATGCATTGGTCAAAGTTGCTGGTGGGTCAAAAATGAGAGAATTCCCACCTGCGTGGCCTAAAATTACTTCTGTTTCTAGAAGGGAAAGGTTCCTGACAGTTTCTAATGAATTACAGACAATACTTTCTTTAAATATTTCCAGACACTTGTTTTTTGTAAAGATAATACATTTTTTTTATCCAGTATATACAAGGTGAGATTGTACACTGTGTATGCTTGTGTGAGAAAAAAATTATCTCTTCAGAAACCTACCTGTTCGTTCAGGGAAAGAATTAAATATACAAGTGATGTGTCAGCGTGGGTCAGCCTTGTGGGTTCTCATCGACTGCAGGAGTCCTGGCAGCTTTCAGAAGGGGTTAATACAAATATATTCATTTTGAGCCACAGAAACAAATGATTCAATCTACTATAAAGATGTAATGGAGAATGGATTGGAATAATATATATCCTACTAACTGCATGGACAAGTAACTTTGAAATAATTTGTTGCAGTGTATATTTTTAAACTTATTTGGAAGGGAGAGGGAGGCTCTTTCTAGTATAAATATATTTCACTCCAGACCACTATATATAAAAATCCATTTTCTTCCTCAGAACACACTAATTTTCAGTAGTACTATGACCAGAATGTTTTGGTATGTTGTGTCTGTACTTTTTCAATCAGTGGACAATGTATAGTTACTAGCAGAACAACTCAGCTCTGCACCATTTACCCAGAACAAACTGTCAAGAGGTTTGTGGGTTTGTTTTTTTTTTTCACTTGTTTGATTCGTTTTCTTCCTTTCTTTAAAGTGCCCCCTACATCTTCACCTTTGTGGTAAGATTTGGATAGTTACAGAATCCAATTCCAGAAAATATATTGACTGAAACAATAAATACGGTTCTACAAAAACATTCTGGTTAACTTCTATAATTGTGACAAAGTGTATCACAATATATTATATACCTACACTTATAATACATGCACAAACATGTCTCACATGGACAGACACTACAAAAATTGATCTCCCTCCCCTAAATGCAGAAAAAGTAAGAAAATGGGGTTTTGGTCCAATCTAAATGAACGGCAAAACAAACTGAAAGGATAACTTAACGCCTCTCTACACACCTTTCTGAATAAAATAATAACACCCGCAAGCCCCCAACTTTTTTTGGCCCAGTCATGAAAGGGGGAATGTCTTTACATTTAGCCTTAACTACAAGCTTGAGATCACCTCTTTTTTTTTATGGGAATATCATCCACATCCCCACACTCTCTTCAAGATCAAAGGTTGGCTGATCATGTAGCGGCCCACAAGTCACAGGGAGCACCGGCCCAGGGGCACTGACTACCAGTCCTGTGACAGTTTGGTGTTCTGATCCCTTTTGGGAGGTGCAGGGGGTGGCCCCCTCCGTAACGTTGCATAGCCAGATATATGACTGCCACCAAAACTGCTCATCTTCTGCTGGTCAGCCAGGAGCTCTGGTGGAGGCGGAGGCAGGGCCATGTCGTCCATGGTGGCCGTGGGCTCTGTTCTGGATACCCGCGCGGAGGAGAGGGAGCCGTGCCGCGTGATGGACTTCCGCTGCAGTGTCCGGTTGAGGTCTGCCAGGAACCCTGGCTGAACGCTAAGGCTGGACTTGGGTGAAGTGGGCACTTGGGAGGCAGCTGAGCCCGGTGGCTCCGTGACCTCTGCCTGCGTCAGTCGGGTGCTGTCGTTCCGCTTGGGACGCGTGGGTGGTGGGGCTTTCTTCACAGACAGTTTTGACCATGCCTGAGGCTGGGGATTGACAACTGCAACTTTAGGAGAGGTGCTGCCTGAAAACACAGATGTGACCTCGATGGGTGGGAGAGGAAGATCTATTTCGGGCGGTGGTGGTGGAAAGTCTGAATCAGATGGTGGTGAAGGGAATTCAACCACAGGTTCCTTCCCAGATGAACTCGGAGCAGGAGCCTTGAGTGGGATCCCTCCTTGAGGAAGGACAATGGGCAGGCTCACCCCGGAAAGGTTGAGCTTTCCCGGCTTTGGAGGGGCTGCAGGAGGTGATGACTCCTTGGAAGGAGACCCTGACGGCTCCGGTGGGTGTGCAAATTTGCTTACAAGGCGGTCGACTGAAGGTCTCTTGGAGTCATGGTACTCAGCAGAGCTGGTGGACTTGATGCTGGAGTTTCGCTGAGGTGTTGGAGGTGGTTTCTTCCCTCCAGGGCTTGATGTCTTGCCGGTCTTTTTGACTGGAGACCCTGATTTGTCAGGGGGGGAAGAACCTGCAGAGGAAGCTGGGGAAGGAGGTGGAGGAGGAAACACTAAACTGCTCTCTGGTGGAGGAGGGGGGAAATCTGGAGAGGGAGCAGAAGTGGGCTGCCATTTGGGCTTTGCCTTCACTGCTGGAGGTGACTGTGGAGCCACACTCAGTGGGAGAGGTTTCAGAGGCTGGGGCTCTGTGGGAGGTGGCAGAGGAGGAGGTGGGAACTGGCTAACTATCTGCTTCACTACCGATGGCACTGGGGACTGAGGGGACGGAGGAGGCTTGACAGAGAAACTCTGCTGCTTTGGGAATGTTGCGGGGGGAGTGGGGCCAGGAGGGGTTGGGGGCAGTGGAGGTACCTGGGGAGATGTGACGCTTGGTTGTTTCTTTATTGCAAGGGGCAAGGGAGCTGGTCCTGGGGGGGACACATGCATGGCCCCTGGTGATGCTGCCTTCCCACCAGGCTGTGGGGGGAGCACTGCCATGACAGGCTTTGGGGGTGCCTGGGGTGGTGGTGGGGCAGGCACGGGAGGAGGAGGCGGTGGCAGTGAGGAGGTGGCGGTGGCAGCGGCCTGGCTCACACTTGGTTGAACCTGGTGGATTTTGGGGGGTGGAGGCGGTGGCGTGAACTGTGGCACAGAGGGGGCACAGGGCGCTGGCTTGAGCTGCGCCATGGCCGAGCCCGGTGTGGGGNGGAGGAGGAGGGGGCAGTGGAGGGGACGGCTGCGATGCCGTGTAGGGCGCAGCAGCCACTTTTGTCTGTGGGGACACAGGAGGTGCGACGGACATGAAGGGCCGACCTGCAGGCTCCATTCGGGCCTAGGGGGAAAGGATTTTTAGTGAAAGTGGAAAGGGAGAAAGAGAGAACGAGAGAGAGAGAGAGAGAGGGAGGGAAGGAGACAAAGAGATCATAAAGTCAAGGTCTAAATGTGCCTGTCATTAAAAATTAAATGGCATATTACACCATGCAGGAAGTATTAGCAAAACAGTGCCACAAGAGATAATTTCATATCCTGACAAGCCTGGACCATGCAGTCTGACCAGGAGGGGAGCCAGCAAGATCAATGAAACCTACTCCAAGTTAGGCTGAATGTCAGGATGAAAATACACCCATCTCATTCTGTGGGGTAGGCAGTGAGCTGGGGTTATCCAGTGAGCTACTGGTTCTCCTCTGGGCAAGTATAATGACCCTAACAGAGCACTGCTCAGAGCACCAGAGGCCATGACAGGACATCAGACAGAGCAAGGAGACTATGGGGTTAGCACAGGCCTTACAATATGCAGAAATCCTGAACTGCTCTAAAACATGTGAAGAGCAAGCTCTATGCAGGAATACCACTGATATCCTTTCACTCCATACTCTCCAATATCCAAGATTGGCAAAGGAAAGAATATGAGGAAAAAGAGGGAGCATTTGCCCAGAAGGAAATGTGTAGAGATCTGTAAAAGAAAGTTAGCTTGGGAAAGTAAAGCTACATGCAACTATTATGTTGAACAGAAAAAGAAAAGAAAGAGAGGGAAAAGCTGACTCTAAGGGAAGGAGCAATGGGAAAGCAGCAGGCAGTGCTTTAGTCTACTCATTGGGTTTTGCTCAAGTGAAATTATTTTTCTAACTGAAATTGACGTTCCTGTTGAAGATTAAAAAGATAATGACATTACTCAAGTTTATAAACATCCTCCTAATACAAAGTGCTTTGGCTACAAGCCAAGCTGTGAATTCCACAGTGCACAGCATAGAGACATGCATTAGAAATGTAACACCAACACTGGCTACCTATACTTCATTAGTAGATACTTTGTCTCAAGTTAGACCAGTTAAGCTCATTTGCATTCTATGAGCAGGTTTGCATATTGCTTTGTTCTAAACATAGGTGCACAAACTTTCTATATGTGCAAAAGAAACCAAAAGCATTAGAGTCAGAAACATCAGTGATTTACAATACACATGGGCTGTACCTTTCTACCTGTCACATTAGGTCTAGAAGGCAAGAGTATAACAACAGTTCTGGAGCTAAATCAAGGTGTTCACATAACAAAACAAGAGAGAAATCTTGATCTCTTGCAAGTGTTAGTCTGTAAATTACCATTCTCCCAATCACACAGGTTAAACGAATTTTCAAGTAGTACTACCTGACATTAACTGTGCCCTGTATAAGGCACCACGGGTGTTCTTAACTTAGGTGTGCTGAGCTTCACTTTTGACACCTGAGATAGCAAAAGGCAAGAGGAAAAATAAAAGCAGCATAAAACAGAGGGAGACTGAGGCATAAGAGAAAAGCTATCCCTGAATGGTAAGACCTTGGAGAATTTTTGTCATTTGAAGCACACACAATGAGCACATATTTTGATGCCTGTTCGAGCACCCCATTTGAAAAACATGCTCAAATCTAAGAAGCAAAATGAGACATAATGAGATCTTCACTGCCCAACTGTGAAAAATGTGCAAGAATTTTCTTAGGGAAACAGCAATCTTTCAAAGTATGAAGTGGACAGACTCCCTGCATTTTGGGAAAGGTGGATTTTTTAAATTTTTGAAACAAAGAGCTATCTTCCTCACATCCACTGAAGACAGTCATTTTCACAGTGAGCAAAGTAAATAGTACAGGGAAAGTAATATTGTGCATTTCAGGAGGGGGAGCCTCTTCCCCCTTCACAGGATAAAATTAAATTTTCACAACCAGAAATATATGCAGTGATACTTTATTGAAGAACCTTGAAATAGATCATTGTCCTTTTTTGGTCTTTAATGATGTCCTTCTGCCTTCAAATTACTTACTGTATACTATCAATTAATTTGTAACATGCATCTTCAGGTCTATCTGGAACTCTCGTAAGTACTACAAAAATAATAGTATCTTTTTTTTTTTAATAACAACCGTGGGATTTTTTGTTTGGTTGTCATCTCTTTTCCTATGCCAGCTGCTTTTGGATTGGTTAGCAACTTTCAGTTAAATACACTGAGATTGAGTGGTCTGTTGTATTTTCAACTTACAGAAACTGTTATGAAGTTACTGGCACCTGGTAAATGAGTGAAAAGCAGGCAGAATTCACCATTTTTAACATAAGCAGTTAGCCACTGGCCAGCCTCTACATCATTCCATCTGCTGGCCAGCCTCAATGTCCTCTCCCTGCTGAGCCAAACTATGCTCTGTTCTGCCCTGTTTACTGTAGGGGATGAGACATGAGTTACAAGAAGGGAGAGAGCTGTTGCAGAAGGGGAAAGGACATGCTGGACAAGTCCCCATTCTGTCACCTGCAGCAACCTGCCTGTACGAACTCCTGAAGCCAGCTTTGTCACCAAAGCACTGTGGAGTAACTACAGCTAAAATAACTGTTTGGAGGCTACATCCTCACCAACACTGCAACTACCTCTTCATGTAAATTACAATTTTTCCAACACTCTTGTTTCCTTTCTTGCCATACAATTTAACATTTTCCACTGCCAGTCTGACTTATTAATTATTTAAGTACCTTGCACCAGATCTGAACAGGACAAAAAAAGTACTGTAGTTCCTTTGGGGTAAATTTGTCACCAATTTACTCAGATACTTTTTAAACTTGGCTTTGAATTGTAATTTTACACAGTTCATTTGATTTGGATTAATTGGAAGTTTTAGGGGAATCCATTCACCTGTGTTAAGCATAAGGAAGAGAAATAAAACTTTTCTTGGATTTGAGCATAGAAAGGAATTCCAATTGATGAAATCTTGAAACATGGATGGCCCTGAACAGGGAGCAATCTGAACATTTTATTTTTAAAATGTCTTTAATCAGATAACATAAAAATTTGTGAGATTTAATTAAATGAGCAACTGCCAGAAGCATTCAGATTTGCTAAGAACAGTAACCTCATTGCAGTAAACTTAAAACTTTTCTCTGAAAGCTCACAGGGAGTGCAGCAGCAAGATCTTCACGTTAAAACCAAAACTTCAGGAAACAAAAAATTATAGTTCCCATAGCAGTACTCTTTCACCTCTGTCATATACATGCTCGGCAGACTCAAGTGCCCTGTCTTTTGCATTTATCCCACTCCTGCAGAAATCATGCAGCCTGTACACATACACAAGCCATCTGCTGATGAACATGCACCAGGTGATGCACTCATGCAACAGAAAAATTTGGATCACAATTTAACAAGCTACATTCCTGGGCTAAGTACTCCATTTGTATTAGAATCAGAGAATTTCCAAGCTAGCTTACAGTTTTCGTAACTGCAGAAAGTTTACAAATCCTGAGTGCATCCATGTGAGTTTCACATTGTGCCAGATGTGCTTTCTGATTTGAGAATGAGATGCTGTGTCTTATTTTTAGTTATTTATTTGATGCACCAATGCCTGGTGTAGTGTGACCTGAAGTTTTAAAACTAACTGTAGCTTCAGCATATGGTCTGGGGAAGATTCAAAACTGACACGAATGAAGATAGCTTCTCATAGCATCCTGACAAAATAATTCCACATGTAACTGCTGCAGTTAATACTGTCATCACGGCTGTTAAGGAACCTGGAAATTCTTTTGAATATGACAAAAAACCCCCAGCTTAAGTGGCAATTCTGCTGTTTGTAATCCTGGAGTACACCAGTCAATTACCAGGACAGAAAAACTAACCAAACCACAAAAAACCCGAGCCTCAGGCTTCAATAGGTTAAAATATTTTGTAGCTCTCTAACAGCAACAGAAGATACTAAATCTGCCTCAATCCACAACTGCTGTCAATTTTAGTACTTCTGCTTTGACTATAGTACTGGATAACCTCTTAAATATAGAATCACCAAATCATCCGTCTTGGAAAGGACCTCTGAGATCATCAAGTCCAACCCTTAATCCACTGCCACTGTGGTTACCAAACCACTGCACTGAATACCAGAGTCAGTCTCTTCTTAAAAACCTCCAGGGACGGAGAATCCACCACCTCCCTGGGCAGCCCCTTATGTCTGATCACCTTCTCTACAAAGAATTTTTTCCTAATATCCAACCCAAACCTCCCCTGACAGAGCTTAACTCTATGTCCTCTTGTCTTACTGATAGCTGCCTGCGAGAAGAGACTGACCCCCCACCTGGTTACAACCTCCTTTCAGGGAGTTGTAGAATCACAGAAAGTTAGGGGTTGGAAGGGACCTCCAAAGATCCTCTAGTCCAACCCCCCCTGCCAGAGCAGGGTCACCTACAGGAGGTTACCCAGGAACACATCCAGGTGTTGAATGTCTCCAGGGAAGGAGACTTCACTGCTTCAACCTGGCCCTCCTTGCTGGTTAGGACAAGATCCAGCAATGCTCCACTCCTAGTTGGCTCCTCCACCAATTGCATCAAGAAATTATCATCAATGCACTGGAGGAACCTCCTGGACTGTGATTTATATACCTGACTTCAGGAGTATGTAATATTCACATCTTTACAATGGCAAGATGTGGCTATTTAACTGGAGAAAGACCTCAGTGAAAGAATTTAATTCAACTTCTTAAGAGCTGATCTTTTTATTTTGTTTTTATTCAACATTAGTTAATATGGTTCTATGGGAAGGGCTGTATCATGCCTTCAAAGAACAGAGGGCTGCTATACACACAAATAAAAGCAAGAACAGAAGGTTCCAGGGCTGAATCCCCTGAAGAAGTGATTTCTGAAAAAAACAATTATATGGCAGTGTACATAGAAAACATCATAGAATGGCTTAGGTTGGAGGGGACCTTAAAGATCATCAAATATAGAGCAAAAAGAAAAGAAATCCCACTCAAGACAGAGGTGGAAGAGGTATCACTGCCTTGAAAACTTTGTAGGGCGTTGGTTTTCAAACTAAAGTCTTCTTGTTACCTTGCTGGATTCCTCCAGTTGAGTGCCTCGCTTCCAGGCCTCAGAGAACATGGAGCTGACAATACTTTGGGAACGGACATGTCCAGCTGTCTGGGTGTCAGAAACTCCACTGTCAGATTGATTAGAATGATTTGATTGAGATTCTGTTTAGAAGAAATTTAAGAAACAGTTAGCATATTTTTCTGAATGTAAGAGTAAAGTCAGTGTGCTCATAATGCAATTGTGTATATCCTCATAATGCAATTGTGTGTGACATTTATTGGTCAGACTTGTTAAACACGTTGTCCCACCAAAGGACACTGCTACCCCTAACTACTGCATGATCTCTACCTCAGATCCAGGCTGCCCATGTTGTGCAGTGCATCCAGTCTGTTCTCTCCAGCACTCCTCAACACACCATTAGAAGCCAACACTGGCTATAGGCTGAGGACAAGCAACCAATGCTAGCTGAGGCAGTAGTCTGCTTCTGGCTGCTCCATTCCTCAAGGGAAGGAATGATGTGCATCCTACAACTAGGGAACACACAGGTCCACAGAGTATCTTCAAAAAGCTGCAGCATCCCCTGTCAGACCAGTTTATCCAGCCTGGCACCTCCTTTCTGTGTAGTCCCAAGCTGACCTGGGGAAAGGGTGCACCTAGGCACAGGCTGGACTGCAGCTCTGGCAGAACATGCATGGCTGGTGAGCTGTGGCTCAGCTCCCCCACAAAAAGAAACTCAATCAGAAAAACACTTGGCTTAGACGGAGAAACGGTCATTAACCAAAAACTTATTGGTTCACCTGGCAAGCTGCACTACATTTGAAGAAACATGGTACCTTCCTAGTTAGACTGAACTTGCTTAGCTCAGTCATTCTCCTGGGCTACTCTCTGACCCATCACAACTCAGTAGCGTTGCTTCCTCACCTGTATCTGTAATGGACAAAAACCACTTTCACGGAAGAGCCTGTTTTCAAGAATGAAACTTGCCCCTAAGGCTTCAGAGTAACGTGTCAAAGCATCAGGCAGCTTTGCACAGTGAAATGAGACTATATAAACCATTCCTTGATTTTTAAACTTAGGTGGTACAAAATAACTAGTCCCAGCCCTGCTGAGAAGTAAAGAGGATATTACTGCAGGCATACACAGTTTGACAGAGGGACAGAAGAAGTATTTTCAAAATTTGTCTCTGAAGAGATTGTTTGGATCTTTGCCTTTTACAATTTAAAAAATTTTCAGTCAAGAAAAACTCTTTAAGTGCTGCACACACAAGTTTCTATGCATCATTAAAATGTATCTGATTTCTTTTTTCAAATAGGTGAAGACAGGGGCTCAGGAATTTGAGAGGAAGTTTCCCCTTCTCAGTATCTGAAACACATTCTTTTTAGGTGAATCCCATAGTACTGTATGTTCCAAATACATACAGCACTGCAAGTCACATAATGAAATTAGGTTTTATATATTACACATCACGTCTAGTCTCTGTTTTAGGCTAAACATAGCAATAAAGACTTCAAAGAAATAGTCCATTTCCTGCAGTAGTCTCTTGAGGTCTCCAGACAGTGGATGATAAAAAAGGTAATCAAATCCATTATGAGACAGACCACATTATTACCTGGCAAACTAGATGAGCTGGAGCCTGATTTGATACTGGAGCTAGATAAGGATGTCCAGTCATATGCTGACTCTGTTCTCTTCAATGCTTCCTGATAGTTCATGTATAGTTGCTTCCCATACTAAGCAAAATGACAAACACATGACAAACACAAACACAAAAAGGCTTTGTAACCTTTTCAGACTGTTGACTCCCACCTCTGGCTACTTTTTTCCCCCCCAAACAGAAACAACAGGTTCTGTGTTAATGAGCTCAGGAAACTTTTTGGTTTTTTTCTTAGTGAACTGCTGAAAGCAAGACAGCTAACTTCTAGCTAACTTAGGCTAGAAGAGACAGCATCAAGCAAGAAACGGGCTAATGAATAAACTCAACCAGTCTGCAGAGATTAAAAAACAATTCTAGTTTTGCAATTCTCTTTTCCCATAAGCATTCTTTTTAAAATCTGCAAGGGCACTGGCTAAAATCTAGCCATGATGTCAGTCAGAACTTCATCATGTGGCAGAGGTGCAGCAGAAACAAGAAGAAACAGCCCAATTACTGAATTATTGTATCATGCTAGGGAATTATGTATGTACGATTGTACATTTCACATTCAGAATAGCTGAACAGAGGGAAGTTAGCTTTACCATGTATTCTCTAAGTAAATGTAAATAGTTTCAGACAGATAGTGACAACTCATGACAACAGTAAAATACTGCCTAGAGGACATTACCTTAGCAATGCGGATGCCATTGATCCATTGGTGCAGAGTTCTTACATCATCACAACAAAGGTACTTGATATACTGGGACTTTTTCTGAATCTGAGGATGCTGCAGAAAAAATTGTTAATCCCTGTCAACATTTTCAGAACTGGGAATGCAAGGAAAGCCACTTATACATTTAAGTCTATATAGACAAACTTAATACTACAGCCTCTTCATCAGTAGTCTGTACTTGAGCTCACTTGAAAATGTTTGAGACTATTTCAGCAAGTGGCAGCAGGGAATCCTTCAAATACAACCTGGTAGTTTTCAGTGTGCACTGCTTTCAGGTTTGCAACACTTAAGAGAATGTGAGTCTTTCAGTATTTTAGTGCTGTTACTTCTACCTCCCAACAGAATGTGCCTGTAAAGCTCTTTGGAAGTCTTTAATATTCTCAAGACAGTCAGTGGCTTGGAAAAAACCTTTCCTAAACACAAGCAAGAGACTGCAAAAGTATAGAGTGGTCTCCTTTCACTGCTCTATAGACTAATTCAACTCCTGAGGGAGACAACTGATACAAATTGTGTTATGTTTTTTTAAAAAATGAACAATTAAATAGATTGGGACTCTTCAGTCTGGAAGAAAGACAATTCAGAGCAATATGAAAATGTTTACAAAATCATGAGGAGCATGGAGAACATGCAACAACTGTACACTGAATGTTCATTTCCTATACAAGAACTAGTGAAAGAATGGAAAGCAACTGATGGTTCAGAACAAGTGAAAAAGCATATAAGGTTATACAACTGCTGCAACATCCTAAATGTTTCTTGGAATCCCCCCAAAATCAGGGCGTACTCAAAGACTAAGAATGCACCTAGGGGCAAGATAAACTCCTTTGCTCCATAAATTTCTAAAGACTGAAAAAATATTCTGCTAAAGTATTTCTGCAAGACTGTTCAGTACTTCTAATTTTTCCCTACACAGCTTATAAAGAATGGCCAGTGTCAGAAAAATCTAGAGTGCTAGATTAATTCTGTAAATCCACTCTTCTGCTGCACTGTTATCTTTTTTTCTTTCCTCACCATGCTCTGGCAGGTGGAGGAAATCTGTCACCTTGATGGGGAAGAAACTGATTCACAGCCATTTTCTCCTTCTGCACTAATACCCACATGGCATTTTCTCATTTTTAAACTGTACTTCTGTCAAGGAGGCTCATTACGACTCCCTAGAATGTACCTATAACATAGCTTTCTCATTGTCACTGTAACTCCTTGTAATTTAGATTTCTCACATGCAGAATAAAGACAATTTAGAGATTCACCATAAAAACTGCCAGGCATAGCTTTCCAATTGTTATACTGCTTTAGGAATTATTCTCTAAATTACAATCTCTCCCAAGATAAATATAGTGTTAAACAGCTCTTGATTATAATTAAGAAGTGTAGTTATGATAAGGGACTAATATTAGTGTGAAAATGTTTCAAGCTATTTAATTGCTGTTTTTAGTATGAGAATTCCCAAACCAATTAACAAGGTACCTTTAGCACTAAACAATAGTCTGTGGGTGCTTTGTATTTGTTCCGATAGTCCTGTCCATAGTAAACATTGACGTGATCAAGCTGCAGAAAGCACACCAGATCCCGGGAGACCTATTAAATACAAAAAAAATAATTTACAAAGTATCTATAAGAAAACCACATGCACTGACAAAATCAGTCTAGTGTTAAGATTGAGTACTGATTATTAGTTAAGGTCAAACCATAGTTTCAATCTGATTCAAAACCCACAAATATAAGAAGGAGATACAACCATGCACGCACTTTTGCATCAGATGTTCACTTGTAACCAGGATATCCTTTTACAAATTCAGTCTGGCTTTTTGCGATTTGTCTGAATTTTGCCTTTTGATGACATTTTACACCAGACTAATAATGTTTATTCAGAGTTGGTATCAGGAGAAAGTAAATAGGATTGGTTGATCAGGGACCTTTGGTTACATTTCATCTTGGTAAAAATCAAAGTAACCAAATTCCAGTGTGACTGAATAAAATTCTAATGATGTCTTGGCAGTTCTTGTATGGCAGAGAACTTTACCAGGGTATCTTGCTCATAGATTTTTTTTTTAACAAAGCAGGAGGCTGTGGAAGGAACATCTGAGATTTATTCAGCTCTGAAGGGATTTGATTTCCTGACAGAGATTCTGCCTTCACTGCCAGCTGTAAGGGATGTGGACTTTCTGTACTGAGGATCAGTTGGTGCTATCAAGACTGATGCATTCATGGACAACATGAACTCAGTAGCTCAGCCTCAAAACTATAATGCATTTGTAGAAGCTTTCTATTTAGTTTTCATTACTGATACACACAGAACAGCAGTGACACTAAAGAAATGGTATTATATTTACCAATTTTCAGATTATATTTACCAATCTCAAACCAAACTGAAATTATGCAGACTGATGGTGGTCTGATATTTTATGACTGGCACTTGCAGTATGACTTGTTCCTTATCTGAATTGTGCCTGAGAAAAGACAGCCTCTTAACTCTACCAATCCTTTTGCCTTCAAGTGTTAATGACCACCTAACTCGGAGCTCACAGTAGTCCCTTGTCTTCCTGTATTTTTAAATTTGGGCTTACACCCTTCATAGTAAGTGCTACCACAGAAATTTACACAATATTTCCATGACAAAGCTGCATCTTTAATCAAAGCGTGTGGCACTAGGCAAGGTATAGCTAGGCTAAAATTCAAGGCTGACTCCTGTGCTGATGTACTAGCAATAAAAAAAATTAAAGGAATTTGCTTTAAAATAGCATACCTTTGCCTTCCCTTTAGGGACATAGTAGATTCCAGAAGCTCGAAGAAGAAAGTAACGTTTCTTCCAAGATTTCTTCCCATCTTCTTTGAGCCACAAAACTCCTTCTATCTCCGGCACGGTTACAGAACTTCCACAGAAACATTCCTGCCAATAAACAGTGGTTTGCAAAGAGAGAAACAGACAGAACATAGAGCATACAGTGGTGTTTTAATGACTGAAATTCTGAAAGGCTTTATCTAAGGAATGCACACGACAGGGGCAGCTCTTTTTTCATGAGGTAATATGACTTAAAGAGATTAATTGCAGAAGCTATAAAGTAATTCAGACAAACAAACGAGGGGATCTTGGAATTTTCTCAGTGCAAGAATGGCAACAAACATACAAGTGGCCACTGTAAAGGTTTGCCAATGGCTTTACTGGATTTAAAGTCACTCAGTCACCCTATAGATGTAGCCTCGTAAGTCTAAGTAAACACAAAACCTAATTACAGACACAGCTACAGTTCATTTCATGAATACTTTGTTGCTACTAACAGCTAACACTACAACTTCTGTCAAGGTGCCATTTAAAAAGATCTGAGGAAAATAAATGCTTCAAACACATTCAAGATTCATGTGCATCACAGAGATTTATGAGTAATCAGAGAAGATAGAATTAAAATTACAACTCCTGCATGTCATGGCTTCAAGCATCTTTTTGATCCACAGCATGCACATGAGCACTTTTCAAAACCCATACTAAGAGCACAAGTATAACCCAAAATTGTATACTCGAAATATTTACATTTGTGTAACTACTGAAATCATAATCATTATTCTGGAAATCAAGTGGAAGCTATGACACTTGCAACTACATAGCTTACTGACAAAATCTAAAATAGTAACACAGGCCAATCATTGAACCTGAACCAGCGGTATAGAATTTTCTGGAGAGTAACAACTTGGAGAGTACTATTAAAAAAATCTGTACCACCACAGGTCAAAAAAAACAGGTGACAGTTCTGGCAATTTTGACTGTTTTAGCCATGGTTACAGGTAACCTCCTTTTGATTATCACTGTCTGGGATTTTAGTTCCTAAACAAAAGAGACACACTGTTATAAAATGATCATTTCCGAATTAGGGTAACATTAAAATAGCTACTTATGTCAAATGTAACACATTTCATTCCCAGTTGTTCCAGAACTAGGTTCAGCTCCATCCATCAATTTCAATCACCACAACCTTTTAGTTTAGCCTCAAGCTCTGAAATGACCACTATGCCCTTTTTGTTTTGACAGTCTTACCTCTAGAAGCACCTCTTTATTTCTGTCTGCCATCTCAGAGGTTTCCTTCTTGCCCAGAAGATAGTTCTGTAAAAAAAAAAGAAAGCTTAGTATTTCTTTAGGCATTCAGTTTTGCTGAATAAAAATCTTTATTTTTCATGAAGAATTACTAAATACTCCTTGACTATTAAAAGGAACCTAACTATGCACAGGTACTGTATCTTATTTAATACAAAGTTTTGTAATCTTCTTCAGCTTGGAAAGGACTAGGACAATTACCATCTTCTTCTTCCTAACCTCTAGCTCTTCTACTGGAAAAAAAAATTCACAAAGTTTAGCCAGTTCAGTATTTTAAATCAAGGAGAAATACTGATATTATTGTGGTACCTCAATCTTGTTGACGGTGCCTACTGTACGTACTTGGTAGTAAATGTATTTGCTACATACTTTTAAAAAGAACTTAAAGAGTTCTGCTGTTTCACTGCAAAGCCCTTGAGTAAAACAGTTTTCAATTCTTGCTTTAAAAAAAATATCTGTAGCTACCATTTGAGACAGGAGAGGCATTAAAGCTATTTGAGAGAGAAGAGGGACCTTTGGTTTTCTAGCCAGGGAACAGGAAACACAGGTGAACAGAGGCAGGTCCCAGCTTCCACAGGGAGGGACACATTTTCTCTTCTCTTTTCTTCACTTGCCATTTGACCATGGAGAAGCTATTCTTAGATTTCCTCTTCCCCTTCTTGCCAGCAACTTAAGAATGCACAGTGGAGAGGCATTACTATTAGCAATATCTGTCAACACCTTTCTTGCATATTTACATATTCGAACAGCACTAAGTATTAGAATAAATGCCATGAAACTGCTTGCCTTTATCTCCATGAAAATTACCCACAAACACATTAGTAACCAGATTGCTCCAGCTCATTGTTTTCTGCTAGTGACTTGGTTTTGTGTCAACCACAGTGTGGACGTACACAGTGCCAAAATGTGAAGTTGTTTCACATTTTGATACATACACAACTATCAAAATAAAAGCATGGAAATGAATGCTACCAAAGAAGTGGGAAACTGCAAACAGGCATGCATGTGTGCATGCACACACACATTCCACATGATTACTTGGGCTTACCTGGGGATTCTTGAAAAGTGCATATTTCTCTATACGTTCCACGAACATTAGTTTGTTTTGACTATCTCTTGTCCAGTTCAGAAGATTTTCAACTAAATTTTCATGATCTTCAAAGATCCTTTCTGTAGCAATAAAAAGAGAGCAAATACATTTGAATCAGTCACATTTTGAGACAAAAACTACTCTGTAGTTATACAGAATCACAGAATCATCCGGGTTGGAAAGGACTCTGAGATACCAAGTCCAACCCTTGATCCACTACCACTGTGGTTCCCAGCCCATGGCACTGAGTGCCACATTCTTCTTAAAAACCTCCAGAGACAGAGAATCCACCACCTCCCTGGGCAGCCCATTCCAATGCCTGATCACACTCTCTGTAAAGAATTTTTTCCTAATATGTAACCTAAACCCCCCCTGACAGAGCTTAATTAAGTCCATGGCCTTAAGACCATACCTGTGAGACAAGGCAGAAAATAAAGTTCAGTGTCTACTAAAATGAGGATGAAGTTTACACTAAGAAACTAAAAGAACTTAAGACAACTTTCAGATGTGTCTGGTTTAATTATACACATACACTCACACCCTCAATGCTCTCACTTTTTTTTTCAGGCTTATTGTGCAATCATATATTAAGTGGGTTTTTGTGTGGTTTTTTTGGTTTTGTTTTTACCTGACAAAGCCTATCATTCCACATGAATACAGGAGACTCAAATTTGATGACATTTCAAACGTTACCATTACAAATAAAGTTATCACATTTATATGTTCTCCAGTCCACGCATTCCCTGGCAAAATCTCTCAAGCAGCTTTGTCAGCACAGAAGTCGTTTCTTCATCCTCTAACACCATTTCACTTGTAAAGTATTAAAAGCAGTAACAGAAACTAACCAGAGAGAAAACAAAAGTTTCTGAAGGATGCAGAATACCCATCCTTAGAGGGGGTACTGCAGAAGTAATCTGAAAACTGACAATGACATTGTCATTGTAATCTGAAAATTGACAATGACATCCATCATGCTGAATAAATGATGTAACAAGAGCTTCTGAGAACTATGAGCTATGACTCTCCACTGAAACTGTTATAACGAATACAAGATATCAAAAATAGGCAAAAGACAGGAAAAAAAGTAAAGCAGATTTACTAAAATGCTGGAGAAGACTCTGAACACCCTTATTCTAAAACAAGTAAGGAGGAATACATCTTTGGGAAAGCCCTGGACCAACTCTCTTCTCCTTGAAATGATACTACTGTAGAAACTTGCTTTCTGTAGTTTGCTCCCGCTTCTACACAGTGGCATTTCAGCAAATTATTTCTTCCAGAATCCTTTAGGACTTGCTTGCCCTTTCAATTGCATCTGAAAGCAGAACATCATCTTTTTCCACAAAATCAATTACAGCACACTTCTACAGATGGTATATGGCACCTATCACATTCACATCTAGGAGCTATCACTAATGAAGACTGAGATAACAGATGACATCTCAACATATTTGGTAATTAAGAATACTGATCAGAGTGAATGCAACAAAATGTCATCTGTAGGGAATGAATTAAGGTTTGAGATGACAACACAACATTACTGAGGTCTCAGCTCTTTCTAAGAAGCTTTTGAGTTATAACTCATGACTTCCATCAAGCTCTATCAGCAACACAGCAATGCTGTCTTCCAAGAAAGTAAAAAAGGTATTACCTAGCAGAAGAACAAAACAAAAACTTCAGAGGACTGTGATACAAAAGCCTAAATATCACTCCAGCTTCGTAAGTGAAACTAGGTATCTTTCAAAATGTAACAACTGCTATTAGAACAACAGAATTGAACTCAAACAGGAAACTGTTCACTGAGTGTACACAAACCTATAGTATGTAAACCTGCATTTAATGCAAATTTGTCAATTATTAAACATACTTTCTAATATTAAAATGTTGTAGCTCACACATATTTCATAGAAATTCTCTGCTAGAACTTTAAAAAAAACAAAGGGACCTTTGTCTGAACCAAAAGAAGCCTCCCAGAAATGTTTCAGTTAAAAACTTGCAGGACAAAACTGGCAAAGCATTTCATTCTGCATCCTGGAAATAGTACCACTGAGTTGTGAAAGTATATATAAAGCTCCTGGTTAAACAACTCGTAACAAGTGACCTTCTACTTCAAGTAGAGGTACCTAAATCAGACTCCTCAAAAACTAGTTAAACACCTACACTTGAAGCAGACCACATAAAATACAAACACCAACCAAGAACTTCACAGTCCTCATGTCTTTCTCAGAAGTTTGTTATCTTAAAGCTTTCACTGCATCTTAGTGAACTGTGCTGTTAATGAGCAAATAACTGACAAGACAACATGGTAAAGTACACTGAGAAAGTATGTAAGTCCTCTGTGTCTTGCTGAAAAAAAATATCATAATAAACAAGTTCCTTCCTTACATAGGTATTGCCAGATAAAAAATGTTTCAAAAGATGAACCACTGGAAGAATAAAACACAATACACAATGGCTTTTTCACCTGCTTTTCACGTTCCAGTACAAAATACAGGAATCAAACAGGCTGCATTTTGGATCATGTTAAAAACCACATATATGTCTATGAAGACTACCTACCAGTTGCCCTGTCAAGGATCAGTGAAAGCCAAAATTCTCAGTGTATCACTGAGCCTGTATAGTAGGGCATGCATATATTTGCAAACATCCCAACACGAAGGGTTTGTTAACCCTTGTTTCGTTTCACAATAATCTTAATCCAGTCCAACTGTTCATTTGGATACATATCAGCTTATCTTTCTGTCTGCTGCCTAGCTCTTTGTTCCTAACAGAAGTTGAAATTTTTTTTTTACAATATATATTTTTTTATTTTTTCCTGGCTGCACAGTGAATGTAAATGTCTTATGAAAGCAAATCTAGAATGGGAAAGACCTCTGATTGAGCATTGAGTTCCAGATCCTGCCGCCTACACATTCTGAGATTTTTTTCAGTGATAGAAACATAAAATTATTCCAGAACTAATAAGGTTATCTACCTTGACTTGAGCAAGGCTGTTTGCCACAGCATTCTCCTACAGAAGTTAGCTGCTCATAGCTTGGAAGCAAATACACTTTGTTGGATAAAAAACTGGCTGGATGGTTGGGTCCAGAAAGTTGTGTGAAATGGAGTTAAACCCAGCTGGTGGACAGTCATGAGTGGTGTTCCCCAGGGCTCAGTGTTTAAGCTCTTTATTGATGACTTGGATGAGGGAATATTTGAGTCCACCCTTAGGAAGTTTGCAGACAACACTAAGCTGGGTGAAAGTGCTGATCTGCTTGCGGGTATGGAGGTTCTGCAGAGGTATCTAGACAGGCTCCATCGATGGGCCAATCATATCAACAAGGCCAAATGTCAGGTCCTGTACTTTGGCCACAACAACCACTGGCAATGCCACAGACGTGGGGAAGAGTGGCTGGAGAGCTGCCTGCAGAGAGGGACCTGGGGGTGCTGACTGACAGCAGGCTGAACATGAGCCAGGAGTGTGCCCAGGTGGCCAATGGCATCCTGGCCTGTATCAGCAATAGTGTGACCAGCAGGACAAGGGAGGTGATCTTACCCATGTACTTGGCCTTTGTGAGGATGTACCTTGAGCACTGTGTGCAGGTTTGGGTGCCACAGTATAGAAAGGACATTGAAGTGCTGGAGAGGGTGCAGAGAAGGGCAACGAAGCTGATGAGGGGTCTGGAGAACAGGTCTTATGAGGAGAGGCTGAGGGAACTGGGGCTGTTCAGCTTGGAGGAGAGGAGGCTGAGGGGAGACCGCATTGCTCTCTACATCTGCCTGAAAGGAGGATGTAGTGAGGAGAGTGCTGGCCTCTTCTCCCTAACGACCAGCAACAGGACAAGAGGTAATGGGCTCAAGTTGCGCCAGGGGAGGATCAGATTGGATATTAGGAAAAATTTATTCATGGAAACAGTGGTGAAGCATTGGAACAGGCTGCCCAGGGAGGTGGGGGAGGCACCATCCCTAGGGGTGTTCAAAAAACGAGCAGACATGGTGCTGCAGGAGATGGTTTAGTGGCTACAGTGGTGTAAGGCTGACGTTTGGACTTGATGATCTTGAAGGTCTTTTCTAATCTTGATAGCTCTACAACTGTAAATGAACAACTCACACTGTGGTATGTGCAATGCAGTAAAAAGGAGCTCTAACTGCCCTTAGAGCCACAATGCCAATTATATTAAAATATTGAAAAGAAAAACAAAGAGCTATAAACATTTTTGTACAAAGAGCTATAACATTCAATACAAAATACTGGCACAGATGCACTGTAAGCTTTTTATCCTTTGCCTCTTTCTTCTGCGAGGAAAACATCAAAATCAGGAGGCCCAGTGACTAGACACTACTAAAATTCCTGTATCACAACTTAGAATTTAGACATGCTTTTAATATGAATTAAGAAAACATTTTCAGATCATTCTCAAGCATTGTTCCTGTTTTTTATTACACGAATGAACACTTAATGCATGAATGAACAGGCTGATGAACATTATGAAGACAGGAATTTTAAATCATTCTGAGGACATAGATATAAAGAAGTGTTACATTAGTAGAGAAGAATACTATAAGGATTTATAATTATTACTTACCCATTTGCAATTCAGAGATGGTTTCCACCAATGACCAATCTAAACTATAACCACAATGCGATTTATCCATCAGATTGTCCAACACTTGTCTCACTGTCTGCCTCTCATCCACCATCATTGTTTTTGAGCTGTCATCAGACATATGGACTCTGATCACCAACTATTAAGCAGAAAATTAGGAAAACTATGAGCAGGATTAATTTCCCAGATTTCAAAACACAACATTTTTTTAAGATCTTGTTTCTTTTTCTAAGGTTTTGTTAAAAATAGCATAAGATTTTAAGTTCAATCAAAACACTCTCTCAAAATGTAAAAAGCCACAGGTATTTGTATAATGGACACTCAGTATATTGTTATCCTTCAGTACAAGAGAGTAAATATCAAGGTCCTCCCAATAGAGTGACAACTTTTCAATTCTGTTTTAAGGTGGAAAAAAATCCTCCTGCCAAACTGTCCTGTTCTGGTAATAAAGCATCTTTATGACAATTTTTGTGACATTTCTAGGTGGGAGAAACATAGCTACAGAGCTTTTCACAACTTTTTACAGAATTAGAACTTTTCACATTTGCAATTCAAGCTTTCTGCCCATTTCCTCCATATTTTCTAAAAAAGCTGATTATGTAAAACATACCTATACTAAATCTTCATTTTCTGAAGAGTAAGAAGCATTAGCATGAAAGAAAACTGCTTTTAAACACCATGGCTTTTCATAGGCACTTTAGATGTTACTGTCCAGAAAGAAAAATGTAGCCCTTTTTTTAACTAATCAGAAAATTTAATAGATTCTTCTTGCCAATCATTATGCTTCCTTTTAAAAACATTGTTTAGCTGGAAAAGTTAAAATGTTCTAATTGCAATACACCGGTTGCCTTGTTAATGCCTATCTTCCAGCCAGAACAGCTTTCCAGCTTTTGATATATAAACACTAAATGTAAAAGGCATTTTAAGCTGCTGAAAAACCCCAAACATGGAATGCAAAATTTCAGGAGAATACTATATTCTTCAGTAGTGCATCAAGTAATGTCAGTAAACTTTCTCCACTTGATAACCCCTTTCTGTAGTCTAGAATGCTTGTATTACATTTATCACTGGCATAACTATATTATATCACTGGCAATATTATATTATGCATAATAAGAATATGAATTATATTTGCATAATATTATGCAAATTTTAGATGTGCAACTGTTCAACATAGAAAGTCAATTTCAGGAGGCTGGACCTTCATTTTACCTCTAGGTAGGAGCTAGCAAAGTATTCATACAATCATAGAATGGTTTGGGTTGGAAGAGTTCCAGCCCCCCCTGCATGGGCAGGGACACCTCCTACTCTCAGTGTTATACAACATAACAGTTGTTCTCTCAGATACAAAATAAGATATCCTTTAAGGAAAAACACAGTGTTACTCCATATGCTACAATTTTCTTCATTAGGTACAGATTAGATGAGAAAGTACATTACCATTTAAGACCAGAACACTACAGTGTTCCTGTTTTATTTAGGCAAACTTTAGGGTAATAGACACAAATGAGAAGAATTTTGCCTACATTTTCCAGGTAGGAAAATACAGGTCTTATAAATCAGTAAAAATAACTTACCTTTTTCACTTGTGCCTCTTTAATCTTCTCTAATGCAACCCTAATCTTCTCAGCTTTGAGTTTAGCAGCCTGTTCCTCCTGGGGAAAGACAACACAGAGAATTCCATTTAACACAAATTTCAGCCTGATTTTAGTGGATTTAATTTTGAAGCTACTGTGCTTTAAAACATGTACTGAAACACTGATATACCCACCTATGAATTCTCAACTATGTCTTACGGATCATAAAGATTATATGTATTTTTTAAAGACAGTGTTTCTCTATATATAGCTAACATTCAGAAATATAACTGTAATTAGCTCCAGAAGAACATACTGGAGGTATATATTTTGTATAGACACATTTGGCATCCTCCTGTTCTTCCATATTGCAGCCTTCTGCATTGCTGTGAAATAATTCAGCAGATCATGTATATAGAAGTCATAGATTTGGACAATAAGCATTCAACAAGAGTGTACAATTAAGTATGCTGATCAACAAAACACCTAATAGCACACTGAGAAGTATCAGAACTAAACAGCACACAGAAAGTATGTAAAACATATACTATAAATAGGAGCCCATATGATGTGTATAGGTTTGGAAGATTTTAAACTTTTAAATCCGTTCGCAGTAAGTAGCTTGAACACTCCCTTTATCTTTACTAAATCCAGGCTGGATTTCTCTTCACTTCAAATATTTTAAGACACATAATGTAAACAACCATTCTTTCTTTTGATATTCTCTTAAGTATTATTGTTACAACTGGAAATGCATTCAAAATTCAGGTAACTTAAGTCTATTCTATCTGTTGATGCTGAAGAAATCTGTATATTGTAAGATTGCAATACTGTTTTTTAATTTCTGGAGATCACTGATATATCTGTTGAAAGTAGATTTGAACTATGCAGCTAAAAAAATCAACTGCTCTTTTTAACAAGCCATATGCAGCTTTCAGATTTTAGAAATCTTAAATTTTGGATGTTCATTGTGTCTAATATCTAAAAGGATCATAATTATTTACAAATCTCCAGAACAAGACATAAACATATTAAATACACAAAAAAATCCCCTCCAAAATAAAAAATTTCTTAGAAAAGAAAAATGAAGAAGTTGCACAGCCAATCATAACAACCCTCAGCATGTCATGGACACTTAGTTCTGCATTGCTTTCCTGTATGAATGTAATTTGTATTTTCTTTATTATGTGTTTAGATGCTTGCTTTTCATGTAGAAATTAAGATTCAGCTACCCTGAGACCCACAAAATGTAAATTTTCCACTTCTCAGAGAATTACCAATGCTTCCAATGCTACTTATTGGACTCTTACTTTACAGCTTTTGCTTCCTCACACCTTATATGCACTGGAGAAGTTATCAGCTATACAGGATGAAAAGCTTCCTTGTAAGAAACACAAGCAGAAAAAATATGATCTTGAAACATTATCAGGGAACTGCATTACCTAGGCTTTTATTAGTCTACAAGGAACTATGCCTCTTTTTTTCTCACCCTAAAAATGGTGTCATATAGCTTAGAAATGTTCAAGTCAGATTAGCATTCTATTAAAAACAAGCACTGCTATGATAGCTAGAATCATTAAAATGTAAAACACACCTAGAATTCTAAGCCTTCCTCTTCCTTAATATTAACCATTTCCACCTGTAAGAATAAATTATTGCTAAAACTCAAGGCTTAAATACTCGTAAGTTTCTAAAAGTGATGTTATATGCACATACATTATATAATCAGCAAAAGCAGAAGACTTTGTTTTACCATACATTTGGAGAAATTGATTTATGGTTTAAAGAAGTTGCTCATTAACCCAACCATGAACTTTTGTTGCTCTAGAAAGGTTGAGAGCACATTTGATTTTGCTCTTCATTAAAGTCAAGCAGCCCAGTTTTCTACCCCATTTCACTGTACACCTGTGCAATGAAATTATCTACAGCAAACACCAGCAGAAGCACTTCACAGCCACAGTGCACAGGCAGCAGCAAGAGAGCAAGAACAAACATCCTTGTTGATCACAAAGTTTACATTGCACCATTCCCTAAAATGCTTTTAAAAACAAACACATAGACCAAAAAAGGTTTTAAACCATGACAAAGTTTTACTATTTTAATGCCTAACACTTACTTCTCATTTCCCACTTGATTTTAATGTGAGTCCAGAGATCAGAATTTCTTATACTTTACTGGAGTTTCACAAAGTTAGTTTAAATCTAAACAAAAGCCCAGAATTACAATTATAAAAATAAGAATTGGTTTTAGCCAGCAACAAATGACAAAGAGGTCTGAATCTACTTACTGGAAATTCACAGAGGAAAAGGAAACAAAAATCAGGAATTTCTGAAAGCACACAGTAATGAAGAAATTTAAGTTATTCAAGCTTGGCTTTATAGTTATTTATCCAGGCAACTGTTCCATCATTGCTGAAATAACAAATGATGTTTTACTGCAGCAGGAGTAACAATAGCCATCCACATCCCCTCCTCACCACCGCCATCTCAAAACTGCTCTCAGACACAAGCACAGGCTCAGCCCAGGCCCTCTCCTCTCCCTGTACATGCAACCAAGAGAACTCCTCAACAGGGAAAAGCATAGGCAATCCATCAGCTTGTACTAAACTAACATTTTTCATTGCATATGATGAAATGTGACAAAACACCTCATTGCAATTGTAAGCAATTCCAAGCCACAAACAAATTGTACTTACAGTCCAACTCCATTTAACTTATTTAGTTATTTCCCCTTTGCTAGCAAATCTTTCTAGTAATAGAAATGTGAGGTAGATTGCTGAAGGGTCATAAATACACATTGAAATGAGAGGACTTCTGCCTAGGTCATGGTTGCCCAAGTGGCATACTCCAACATAAATCCTCAGTGTGCCTGAGATACCTGCCTCCCATTCACAGTGTTACTTCTCAGTTACAGCAGTCATTGTGCTACTGTGGCCACACATAACACAGTCAGATGGCTGACCTGGTTGAAAATTAACACAGCAGAAAGATTCAGGAGAATCAATTCCTCGATAGGCTTGCCTTTATGGTCACATACATGCTATGGAAAGGCATAAGGGAGATCCACACATACAACCACAGCATGAAAACTCAGAAGATCAAGGAGTGTAAATTTCTACCTGTAAAAGGATAGGAGTCTCTTTTAGTAGCAGTATATATCACTGCTAAATTGCAGCATAAATTCCTCATTCTTATGCAATGACTTTGGGAATATTGTTATATAGTTGCATTTTAAAGTTTTGAGCTGAGATTACTTTTGGTTATGGAAAAACATCACACTTTATTTAAAGAATGCCTGGCAACATACTTACACTAAGAACTTGTTAATCTAAAATTTCCTAACCTACTGTGAACTAAAATTGGCATTTCTGTGCATGAATTCAGTTTTCTGTAATTTTAGCTGTTAATGAAATGTTGGAAAGAATAACCCCAAAAAAAGCCAAATTTAAGATTTCTTTAATTTAACAACAATTGCAGTTTCTGGCCCCAGTTTCCAGTTAAAGGTGTAGTTAAAGATGCACCATCTGTATTTTACCATTAAATACACAAGATGTGTGCTATGACAGAGCTGATCTTGATCAAATGATTTTATGCCTCACATTTCTAGGCTGGAATTATATTTTTTATTTTGTTGTATATTTTTTAAGTATCATTAACTGATTCCTTTTACTGAGGTCACAGAATGCCAGGATGGAAGTGACCCCAAGGATCCCCTGGACCAATCTTTCTTGGTGAGTACATGATTTAAATGAGATAGCTCAGCACGCTGTCAAGCTGATTGAAAGTGTCCAAATTATTCCAATGTTCAACAGTTCTCATAGCAGAACATATTTTTTTCTGGTGTCCACAGAATCACAGAACTGTCACAGTTGGAAAAGACCTCTCAGATCACTGAGTCAAACCATCAACCCAGAAAAAAAAACAAAAGCAAGCAAAAAAACCCCACCATGCTCACCAGAGCATCTCCTGAAGTGCCATGTTGACACAGTTTTTGATGCAATCGAGATGTCCCCAGAGTCACAGGAAGAATATAAAGAAAAAGTAAAGACTTATGAAAGGTTACAGTATTTAGGAAAGCTATTAAGTCCACTTTTCACATAAGCTGGCAGACACACAGATTACAAGAGGCATAAAAAAAGAAACAGCTTTCATATTTAGTATTTGAAAGTTTTCTCTGAAGTCTCTCTCTCAATGCAGGTTAGAAGATAATTCAGACAATTAGCACTGACTTTTGAAGGACCAGAAGGAGGTAAACACTTAATTTTCCCAGCTACAGTCTAGCCTCAAGCAGAAAGGCAATCTTGAAACACCATATTACTATCTCCTAAATGTACCCAATTCCCCAAAACTTCAAGACACCTTTATTAGCCCTATGTCTCATGTGCATCAGTCAGAACACAAATCACTTTATTACAAAAAACCCCAACCCTGAACAAATACCAAAACAAGCATATATGGGAACAGCACTAGAAGGGGAAGGCCAAGTGCTAACACCAGTTCTTCTGTATTTCTTGATATACTCATTAGGACAGGCAGAACAGTGTGGCAATGTGTAACCATTATCAATGTTTTATTGCATTTTTTTCCAAAATGCTCCACAGTAATATACATCTGAGTAAAGCAGAGGGGGAAACGATATTATGTTCTTTGAAAGATCATTAAGAGTGAGTGTACAGCAGCAATTTTCCTGGTGAGGAACATCACATCTTTCCTTACGTAGACTCATCCCACATTTCCTCCTCCTTCCTTCTTAACTCAGTATAGAGTTCTCTATGCTTCTGGCACATTCCTGACATTGCCACCATATTGCATTATATTAAAAATATGGAAACACATGTATTGCTCACGTGAAAAGTGTTTAAATATTACAACAGTACACTAAGGGTGGTGCCCTATTTTTCCTTTCATGGAATGGTTTGTTCTACTTCTGTGCACTGCTGACAAACTCTTTCCCACTTGAAGCCTGACACCAGCATAGAAGATGGTTTCTGAATGCAATCTGGGAAGCAGAAGTTACATTTGAAATGCATCTAGAGGTCATACTGGTCCTTGTCACAAGTTCCCACAGAAGGGATCTTCCCCAGCCCCCAGTCAAAGAATGAAGGTCAAGAGAAAGACTGCAGATGCTTATGAACTTAAGTGGAAAATGGCACTTATGAATCTCTGAAAAACTTCCCTTGTCCTTAATCAAAACTACCCAGTATTTAAGGTTTTGCTACTCTCCCCAGTGATCCTGGGCCAGACTACAATACCAGGTACTATGTGACAAAATGTATTGCTAGAATTGTGATGCAAAGAAATTTTCACAGACAAATCTGGCAGTGCTACTTCTTATTAAAGAGAAACACTGTACAACTGGAACAAGATCAGACTTGTATTTGCTTGTAATATCATTAAGCCAGCCTGTTGGGAAGAAAACTGCAGCGTTATCATCTATCTCAATATATCTATCTTGATCTATCTGAATGAAGAGAGGAGGCAAACCTAGTACCTCAGATATGTCAAAAGATAAGGAACAGCAGAAGGGGGTCTCCTAGAGCCTGGTGCCCAGGACTGTGTCCAGGTGGCTTCAGAGTATGTCCAAGGATGGAGACTCCACAAACCCTCTGGGACACCTGTGGCAGTGCTCAATCACACTCACTGTAAACAAGTGTTCCCTGATGCTCAGGTACAGGCTCATATGTTTGATTATCTTCATGGCCCTTTGCTAGATTTGTCAGTAGCTCTCCATCTCTCTTGTACTTAAAAGCCCAGAACTGGACATGCTACTGGAGGCATGGCCTCACTGGTGCTGAGCAAAATGGAAGGACCATCCACCTGCTGGCAACACTCCTACTAATGCATCCTAAGATACATTTAGTCTTCTTTGCAACTTGCTTAGTCTTCTTACACACTTGCTGGCTCAAGGTCAACCTCATGGTGGTCACGAGGTCAAACAGGTCCTTTTCTCCTGAGCCACTTAACAATTGGATGATCCCCAGCTTGGACTGCATGGTGCTGTCCTCCTCAAGTGCAGAACTTCACACAAATTTTTTTAACTTCATGAGGTTGCTATCAGACCATTTCTCCAGTCTTTGGAGGTCCCTGTGGACGGCTGCATAGCCCTCTGGCATCACAGGGACTCCTCCCAGTTTAGTGTCATCAGCAAACTTGCTGAGAGCACACACTGCCCTATATCCAGATCAGTAACAAAGATGTTAAAGAGCACTGGGCCCAGTATTGATCCCTGGGTTACACTGCTAGTTACTGCCCTCCAACTAGAGTTGGTGCCACTGATCACCACCCTCTGGACCCAGCCAATCAGCCAGTTTTCAGTCCATCTCACTGTCTTATTTGAAGGTATGCTTCAAGGTATGGTACAATATAATCTTTCAGCATTCTGTTGTCTCCCTGGAAGAATATTTAAACTAGATTTGACAAAGTTAGTATTGATGAAGAAAAAAACGAAAACACATTTGCCAGGAAATTCACTGGCTGTTTTATCACCTAAAGCATTAATCTGCACTAGATTATCTTCTGGTTTGCCTCTGAATAGGACCTGCTTTCTAACAGCTTTAGGCCTCTAACAGCTGAGGCGACCTAAGGAAAATGGTTACTGGAAAAAATGTATTAGGATCAGGAAAAAGCAAGAAAGGGAAGAGAAAAAAAACAACAAAAAAGGAACTACACAAAATGGGAGGGAGAATATGCCTTAGAAACCATGGTAAATTTGATAGTGGAAAAAATACATACCACATAGCATATGAGGCACTAGGACTGAATGGTAGAGTTTTGCTGTACAAAAAGCTCAGCTGATATGCAGATCAGGGAAGAAACACAGAGAACATACATTGTTTGTGTAACAATGTATGCACAACAGCTTACTATAACTTCCTCCAAGACAAGAGTGTCATTAAAACTACAGAGGAACACCACAATTGGTACAAAGGAGGTTGTTGAATAAAAATTTGATATAATTTTCAGTGTTGCACAAAACACTACTACTAATTACCTACATAAATTTTTGGGTTTCCAGGTGTGACCATCACAACTTCCTCAAAAACTGGCTGTAGGGGACTGGTGTTTTCAGATCATGCTTACATCCTTTGGAGATTAGAAATCAGTTGCTGTATTTTTAAACTGAATTTAAAAAAAAATAAATCTCAAGAAAGAGAATGTTGTGATAGCAGTGGAAGGCTTTCTTGATCGTAAACATTCCTCTGGTGTATGCTGCCCCTCATAGATGTCTTCATTGGATGGTCTTTCCCAAGACCTAGTCTGATATCTATTTTGGCCCCTGGGGGCTTGAGGTGGGCAAGGAAGGAGGTCATCTGCTGCCTTGACCATGAACTGGCCTCCATTCACTCCCCTCATCAGGGTTACTGCCTCTGTTCTGCCAGGGACAGGATACAGGGGCTGATCCTGAGAACTATCACAATTGGTGCCCCCATTCCTGACTCAGGGAGGGCAGGGCCTGGCTCAACCAGTCTCTCTCCTGCTCAGCCTCCCTGATACTCCTCAGCTGTTCAACTCCCTCTTTCAGTGCTGCAGCCCAGCAGAGGAGACCACCCACCTCCTGACAGTGCCACAGCAGTTATTGTCACTGCCACTTCTGCCAGGGAAACTCTCACCTTCCCTGCAGCCTGTCACCTGGATGGCTGCACACTTCTGGGGGAACTCCATCTGGGTTCCCACATCCACTCTGGGAACTGTAGAGCTCATGACCTTCTGCTGGGTGGAGACCATAGTTAATCTCTTTTCCAGAAGGTGATGATGACCCACAGGATTCACCAGACAGAGTTGACTTGCTTGCTTCATCCCTCCTACACTAGTTTCAAATATAGTTCTTAAACTGAACAGCAATTCTTGCTCTCTTAGTACGTTACAAACCTCTTTCATGTAAAGAAAATGAATTTATAATCAAGATTCATACATACCTGGCTCATTAAACCAGTCTTATATGATATTCTCCCCACATACTGACAGCATCAAAATGTTAAAAAAAATAATAATCCCCTTATTATACTCACTACAGGTTATCTTCAGTATAGCATGTGAACTTATTTTAAGGGCAATACTAAATTCTCCCATATATTTTCCACAGCTGTGATCTTTATTTTTTTTGCACTACTGAATGGCAATAGGAAAAAGAGAACTTTGAGCTCATTGCGTTTCCTTTTCAGCTAAAGCATTTCACCTGCTGACATGGCTATTAAGTCTCTTCCAAGAACTTGAACACTTTGATAAATCTGCAGAAACAAGTAATAAAATTCAGCCTTTAAAAGCACCTTGGACAATCAGGAAAACCATGCAAGTAAATGCACAAGTTCCTGGAAAGGGCAGGACTGGAAGCAGCACAGCACACACCAAAAGCATTCTTTCTACATAGAAATAGTCACATACAGGTGAAAATAAGAAGCATCACCTTGGTCAGCAAATGAGAAGGCTTTCCTGCAATGTTTCTCAGAAGAAGGGAGGTTTCCCTGTCCAAATAGGAGTGCTTGTGCAGAAAGAAAGAGAAAGAACATAAATCAAAAGAAGTCAGTATAGTAATTTTATAATGTCTTGATTACAGAAGATAAAGTAGAGTTTAAGGGAAAAAAAACCCCAATCCTTTGTCCCAACTTTTTTCCCTCCCATAAAAACATCCCCACAAACTACAAGCCTAACAAGCTTACAAACTAGTTAGTACAAAATCAGTTGTGCTAATACAGGACACTTTTAATCTTGCCCTATAAAAATGTCACACACTAGAATTAAGAAAAGTTTTGCTTACCTGCTACTTTTTTTTGTTTGCTTTTATATACAGTTTTATATAATATATATTATATAGTTAAAAATAATAGTAATTAAAAAAAATCTTCAAAATCTTACAAAAGATGGGCTGTTCAGAACATTAATATTGTACAAAATTTATACCTTTCTCAAGGGATAGCACTACAGCTTTGCACAAAATGATAAAATACGGAAACATTTTTACACTTAAAGATGGGGTACAGTGATCAAAATATCAGAACAAACAAAAAAAGCATTTACATAAGCCTACTAATGGCTCCATAAACTTCAGCTGCTGGGGTTAATTATGCCATAGAAAGCTAGATTTGAGTACAGTTAACATTAACATTTAGAATTTCTAGATGCTGCAAGGACAAAAAAGTTTAAATAGTTTTTATGTATAGTTCATTCTAGCCTGCATGTTTATAAAGGCATGGAATATAGTCCACAGAATATTAAGAATATAGTTCTAAATTATGTTTAGGACTTGCAACATTTCCTATAACCTTTCTTTGGAGACAGAAATGTAACTTCAGTTATCTCCAGGCCTAAGTACCAGAAGTTCATGGACCAGCTCTTGAATATTGCATTTTCTAGTATTTTTAGAGAACTTAACACAAAGTAGCTGCTTTTGTATGAAAGTTTTTTCAATGTTTACACATTTTTATACTCACCACCAAACCTTTAGCAAACCTATAAAACATGTTTGCTAAACATGATGGAACAAATGGACTAACAGGAAAATGAAAACCCCTTTTCAGATTTTCAGAGTATAATTGGTTGCGCTATACTAAATGAAAAGTAATCCTCAACATGGCCAAAAGCTCAAGATTTTCTCCTATATTACCCTTCTCAAGTTCCTTTATGAGAAGTTCAGTGGATTGTTTTAGATCTTAGAGGAAAGAGCTGTAAAAAACAAAACTAAACAAAAAACAAACTTGAAATGTTTTCTCAACTAACACTGAATTACTGAGCATATTAAGAGTCATTTTTGCAGACCGTAACTGATGGTTGGATTTTAGGAAATAAAGCTCCTTTCAGAGGAGGTGATAAACGGAGCTGTTTAGCTAGGTTCTGAAGGATGCTGGCAATCTTCCAAGGTATTTTATCTCATTGTTCTAATGCCTTAAGTATGTTAAATAGAAAAACTTCTTTCTGGTCAAATATTATTCATTAATTCAAAGACATCATTAACTCAATATATGTACAACAGAATAATTCACCTCAGTACATAAAAAAAAAATAAATATGACAGCACACTGAGGGCTTGTGTACATAACCACATTTCTGAGAAAACTAACAATTTAACATTAAGATACATAATTAAACCAGCTGGTGGCACTACTGTGCCACCAGTCTAGATTTAATGACAGCTGAAAAGCACTTCATAAGTCTCCCTTTGTCCCTAAGAAGCAAATTAAAATAGGGAAACTGAGTAAGCAGTATCCAGTAGAGAGCTTGAGAAACTAATTGCGAAACTTATGTGAAAAGATAATCACTTTACTATTACTTTAATTTCATCTACATCAGTATGTTGAATTCTTTAGACTCCAGCTTAAAGAATTAGAATCCTTATTTTCAAAAGCGAACTTGAGTCAAAAAGTTTAAACATAATTTTTGTAATTTTGTCCCAAAGTGGGACAAAGATGGGAAAGGAGAACTGAAATTTTTCTTTGCGAATTCTGAAATTATGTACTTATAAGGAATGTATGAAAGCACACCACCTAAAATTATGAATATTGTATTTTAAAAAATCAATTTTTTGCTGTCCTTTGCAATGAGGGCCATTTAGGGTGGAGAAAAGGAGGATGAGGAAAGACCTTACGGGTCGCTACAACTATGTGAAAGGAGATTGTAGCAAGATGGATGTTGGTCTCTTCTCCCTCACAGGTAACAACTGTGAGGACAAGAAGTGGCCTGAAGTTGCACCAGGGCAACCTGGATATTGGGTTGCACTGGATATTAAGAAAAGCTTCTGCACTGAAACAGTTACCAAGCAGTGGAACAGGCTGCCCAGGGACGTGGTCAAAGCCACCATCTCTGGGGGTATTTTAGAAGACACAGAGAAGGGGCATCTAGGGATATAGGTAAGTGGTTGATGTGATGGTTTTAAAGGACTTTTCCACCCTAAATGATTCTGTGATTCGGTTCTCTTACATGATTCAATGGCTGCAAAGAACAATCACTCTTTAGAAAAGTTAAGTAGCTTTGTCCAATGAATAACTACAAAATAGGCAATGATCAAATTAAGATTAAAAAGCTTGGCTGTAATGATACATTATTATATATCTTATATCTTATTGCACTGCTGGGATACTAAAGAATCAAACTCAAGCCACTGATGTGATTTTTTTGTTGCAGGCAAATTGACACAACTATTGATGTAAACAGAAGCCATAAGTTATGTATCTCAGAACTTACAGGAGTCAACTCAGCTTCCTCTTCTGGAAAGTAAATGGGAGGCTTGGACTGACAGAAAATCTCACAGAAACAATGAAATTGTAGAAAAATGGGAAGGGGAGGATGCAAATGGGGTTAGGTAGAAAAGGGAGGGAGAAGGAAAGGCTTCATTACTGTTTGGAAGAGTGAAGAAAGCAACAGTGATAACTAATTTAAGAAGAGGCAACAAAATGAGACTAAGAAGTTGCAGTGTCTCTCATTTAAATTTCTTATGGATAAATGAATAAATGAATTAAAGACAAGAGAGATAAAGGCTCTCTCCTATGGGAAGGGAGAAGGAGATATGAGAAGGGAGAAGTATGCATCTGACCAAAGTAACAAGGGAAACAGTCAATCTTAGATGACAACACTTCAATAAAACATCTGCAGGCACGCACAACACGCTTTTTCTACGTTTGTTGCAAATGCTGGCAACATTCTCTTTCCACAGGCAGTTGCTCACTAAGCCAACAACTGAAATTTAAATTCTTTAAACAGTAGAAACAGAAAAAAATACTGACACGTTGCACATTCTTATCTGCTTCCCATGTCAGTTTCTTCGTACCAGTAATAACATAATACACTCTGATGACTATTACTAAGTATATAATAAGAATGTCCATTGAGCAGAGATTTATCTTATTTCCAGTTGGTCATGCTATTTTAGATCACCCTCATACTGTAATTAATTTAAAAAGAAATATTTCTGTATTTTCATATGCTTTCGTAAGGGAAGGGAAAAAAATAACTGACATTTGTGGCTCAGGACAAAATGTTCACAGTACTGTCAAGCTTCTTAGTTTCAAGTTGGTGAGGCATCAGAAATTGAAAATTATGACACTGAAAAGCAAAGTACTTAAGATTTCCACTGTGTCATCCAATGTTTGCCCATTTTCTTTCTTTCAAAGGCACAGAAGTATTTGTGTCAGGCATTTTGATTTTGGTAACAAAGTTCCACACTTAGAAGTCTGACATAAAAGGGGTATATTCTTATAAAAACCTCAGAAGAAGAAAATAAGACACTTGGAACCTGAAGAAACAGCATCAGATAACAGAGCTGTGTAATAGTTTCATATAAGTATTTTAGTTCCTTATCAAAATTTTGACAAGCTATAACTACTTAGACCAAAATTTTCCCTCATGGGTTACTGTTACAAGATGATTGCTAGTTGTTTACATTAGATGAAGTATTTCCAAGGGAGAAAGGAAAGTATATCCTATTTGAAATGTAGATGATTTTAAAGACCTCTGCACATCTGATCACAAAATAGCTTATTGACAGTGGTATCCTCAAAGACTGGCTTTGCATCGTCCCATGGGAAATGCTCAAAATTTGTCTGTGCATAAGCCTTTACAATTATAATTTTAGTCCATGAAGTCTCAGAAAAGTCTGGGGCATCACAATTAAAGGAACTCAGGGCTGCATTCTCCCACAGAGCACTACCCAACCCTTCAACTGGACTGCACACTCCTAACCTGGAACAACTGACTGGCCAGGTTTGGGAATGCTTGGACCTATGGTGGGAGATTACAGGAGCCTTCTTTACATTGTAGTGCCTGGCTGCTGCAGAGCATCTTGAAGCCAGACACAGGAAGTGAGAATCTGAAGCTGTTATTCCCTGATGTCACTCCCAAGGGGCCCAACCCTCTTCCTGGAACTCGTGCAACCCAATTCACTGCAGGAAACTGGAATTTCCTAAGCCTAGGTGCTCAACTTTAAAAATAAATAAATAAATAAACGATGCACATCAAGTGTTTCTTAACTACTAGGGATACTTAGAACTTCATGCCAGTTCTGATAGTTGAAATACACTGCAATTAAAGGCCCATGTCTGCGGACATTGCAAATTAAGAAACTGCTGCATTGTGTTCAAGAGATGCACTATTTCTTAGCCCATGCAACTCCTGGGTCAGGTTACTTCCCTGTCAAACATAAGTTCCTTGAGACAGAGGAGGAAAGAAAGGATTTCAAAAGCTAGCAAACATTTTAGTTCAAGCTAAGTTTCACCACTGGTTTTAAGACCAAACTGCCACAAAAAGAGACTGTCCTGACCTTCCCACATCCCCATCTGTGTGGGCAGCACTAATTTTGACCATGCGGTTCAGTGGATCAATGAATAACTAATTCAAAAGGATATTTTTCAGGCAGACCACAAGCTGATTCCAACCACTAGACAGCTGCACAAATATTAGTTCTAATGCAAGATGGGGCAAGACTGTCCAGTTCAGCAGTACCACGGACCCAAATTAGCATAAACCAAACATGAAATCTCAAATGAAGTTTGTCTGCACTAAAGATGTTTCAAGCAGTGGAATTTTCCTAAAAGAAAAAAAAATAGTAAAAAATAAATACGATGAAGCGTAATTTCACAGAAAATGGTTGTCTGATCTGTTCAAAAGAGGTGCATTAAATGGAAGAATGGAAGAAGGAAAAATTCACCCCAAACTTTAGCAAGACTAATTAATGTGTAACTGCCTTAGGCAGACTATTAGATACTTGATCCTGCAAAAGACTCTACCCTCAGCATGGAAAACAAGACATTAAAGCAGCCAATAAAACTAAGGATTAAAAGTAGACAGTTTTAATTGCTTTAGTTTGAATCTGCTGCCTTTTACACTGATAAGTAACTGTACTAAGTAACACTTGCTTATATGTATGCCAACTTCTAAACTATGAATCAGCCCTAAAATGATTGTGCATATTGAATAATCTGAAGGCTGAGGGAGATGGGTCTCTTTATCGTGGAGGACATGTGAGGGGTGACCTCATTAATGTTTATAAATATGTAAAGGGTGAGTATCAGGCTGGGGGAGCCAGGCTTTCTCAGTGATGACCAATGACAGGAGAAAGGGTAAAGAGTACAAGCTGGAGCATAGGAGCATTACATTTTCCATAAAAAAAAGCTTTTTCACTGTGAGGGTGACAGAGCACTGGAAAATGCTGCACAGTGGAGTTTCCTTCTCTGGAGACCTTCAAGTCCTGCCTGGCTGACACTAGGTGGTCCTGCTCTGGCAGGGGGGTTGGAGTCTATAAGCTTTCCAGGTTCCTAAATTCTGTGATTATCGATATAAACTTTTATTGATAAACCCTATCATAAACACAAGTATTTTTCCAGCACGAATACAGTGAGATTACTGTATAAATAGCCACGTTTTAAAACAAATCTGTTTGTTACAACTGATGAAGTTGGTGATTGCCATCTCTGATCAATGCACCTGAAAAGCCAAAAGGGGAAGCTAAAGAGATAAAATAAAGTCACTGAACTGCAAACAGCTTCCATCAGCAACAGCAGCTGTTCTAATGTTACCATTACTGATCAGAACCACACATGTACACACGCAGAAGTCTAACCATTTTCAGAGTGTACCAGTTCAGCTGCCACCAGCTCACATTCTTTTCTTTTAACAGGCAGAGTCTACTGAACTGGAAAATGAAGGCTGATGAACCTTGGACCGTGTGCCTTCGTTTAAAAAGTTGGAACAGCTGGAGAATAGAAACCATCAAGCACTTCGTATCTCCAGAAGAATGCAATGGAAGAAAAGCCAAGAACACCTCAGGCAATTCTAACTCTCATACTGTGACTTAGTTGGAGACAGTCATCTCCCTTTTGCCACATGCAAAAAGCTATCAGCAAAGACTCTGAAGAAACAGTTTTATTTCCAGATAAATGCATCTGGGACACCAGAGTTTGAGCCATTCAGTTGCAGCCCACAAAAGACTCCAACATCACAGAAAGAAAAGCATTTAGGTATAGACAATGCCTTCAGTAATTCTGTAATTTGAGTTGATAGCAGTTTTGCCAGCCAGCTGTGTCAAAACAAGATATGCATCATACTCTTTCATTTTCTTCAGTCCAGGGAGGGAACTTTAAAGCTTATTTATAGCAGTGTGAGGCACAGCTGACAGACAATCCAAAAAGATAAATATATTCTTACATGTTTTACAGTTCCTGCTACACTTTAATTAGTGATATCCTCCATGAAAAAAATTTTTAGAGTAAATTTTAAATTAGTGGGTACATAATAAGTTGGATAGACTGATTGGAGAATCAAGACTTCCCAGCATAAAGATAATGTTTAGGTTCACATTTCCCCTTAACTTATTTTTGATCTGTACACCCCCCAGTTTTTAAAAGCTATCATTCCATGCATGGGCAGTAATTTCAACTTTTAGAATGTCTCCCTTGGACTGAAATTCAAAATTCTCAAAAAAATTTAACAGTTCTTCTCACCATTTTATTTGCAGATTCCATTAGTATTACGTGGAAAAAATAATAATAATAAAAAAGTGCTAGTTTTGCAGGTACTGGGAAAAGTGTATTAGTAATCTTTATGTTCTAGTGCATCATAGGACAAAAACTGTTTCACTGTTATGCATCAACTTCATGATGAATAGCCAAACACTTGATAAACATATCAGTTTATGAAACACAAACTATACTTTGGTAATCTCAGAGGATGTTTTGAGAGCCTCCAAAGATCTGGGAAGTGAAGAGTCTTTTTACATGTATTTCAAGAACATGTGAAAACTGGACAGCTCACACTTCGTATGCCAAAGTAATGCTTCAAGATGATACATATACAAAATTTCCCTTTACTTATAACTTATTAAAAAACACTTTGTGACTAATAGTTAGGAAAAAAAGAAAGAGGAAGAGATGATGTAATTGCAAATAATTGCAAATTAAGTCTTTCCATTGACTATTTTCAGCTTAGGAAAAGGATAACTGCATACACTCCAGGATACACTTTGTGTACAAAACTGAAGGACACAATAGAAAATTCATGTCTTTTAAGAGTCTTCAGAAGAATTACAAAATGAAGTCCTGCCTTCTTTGATGCATATGTGACTACTCTCACAAATCAGACTAACATCCTTTTCATCTGCTAACCACACAAAAAAAGGAACAGTTGGAAAGCCACTCAAACTTGAGCTCCCAAAATACAAGAACAAGTACCACCCTATTCCTCCAAGAGCCTTAGATCTTAAGACCAAAACTGCTCCTTAAATCACCTACAAATAGTATGTGAGGTTCAGCAATCCAACTCCATTTTAAGACATTGTTGCATACGAAAGACCATGTATACTGTGAGTTAATTTCTCTGTATACAGAAACAGCTGCATTTTCATACAATGTAACATTTAGTAGCTACACATGTATTGTGATCTACAGTAATATTCAATAGGTAGAAAAGCTGCTACATTATGCCACAGTGTAGCAAGCACTAGTGGCAACATGTCCACAAAAGAACCAAGGCAAATCTCTCTGGAACACAAACTTTCCTTGTACCCATTAGACCGTTTCCCACTTTATCAGACAGAAGTTATTAGCCAATACAGATATGTCTGTGTGTGCTGAGTTTACATCACAACCACTACCTTCATTCCCACAAAGCTCCCTTGTCTTCCCTGTGTCACGGTTTAATGCTGGGCCACCAATTAACCCCAATGACAGATGCTCTCTGTTACTCTCTCTCCCTGATAAAGGAGAATAAGGGAGAGACTTACAGGTTGGAAACTAAACTCCACAGCTTTAATAAAATGGCAATGATAAAATAGGAAAGGTTATTAAATATATAAAATATACACAAAAATGATATCATGTTCCTTCCCCCAAATAATGCCCACATCACCACCAAGGCTGCAGAGCAGCCCCGGAGTTCCCAGGCTGGGCTCCTGGAGTCAGCAGCACTTGGGAACTGGAGGCAGGAACACAGAGTCAGGATGGCACGGATCAGGACCACAGACAAATGGATAAAATCCTCCCAGGATGCCAGTCATGAATGAAGAAGCAGAAAGAGGAAGGGAAGAAGGGGCCTGACCCTTTTGATCCTTCAAATATATTCTGAGTATGACACAAATAGCAAGGAATACTCTGGTCAATTTTGGTCACCTGTCTAGTCTGCTCTTCCCTAAAGGAGGGCTGCAGGCATGGCTCCTTTACTCCCTCTCTTTCCAGAGCATAAGATGTTCCTCAGGACTGAGACTGACACCATTCTCTAGCTGTAACTATAAACACTGAGCATTATCTTCGTATGTAAGTCAGAATCTCTCAGCTGTGCAAACGGGGTTACTGACACAAAGAACTCTATCACGTTGGGAGGGAGGAGGATGATGCTGTAATGTGTTGGACCAGATGGCAGACTTCAAATTCATCTGCAAGCTCTACAGGGAGCAGATGGACAGTAACAATGACTGTCCATTAATGGACCCTTTCACTTCACCCTTTTCAGACAGTAGCCACATGAGCATGATCACCACAGTTCTCTGTTCTCTCCTCACTACTTTATTCTCAAATTGCTCTAGCACAGTTCATTGAAAATAATTCCTTGGTGGCAGAGGGACCAAAGGAAGAAGATAATATAGGTGGGTGGAGAGGAAATTGCCATGGTTTAGCAGTCTGGGCAGACCAAAAACCAGAGGACAGAATTGCTCTCTATTACCCCCCACCTACCCCCTCCAACTCTCAAGGGAAAATAAAAAGGGAATAAAGCTGAGAGACTTAAAAGTTGAAAATTAAAACTGAAACTGGCTTATTAGAGAAAGAGAAGGGCAGTAGCACACAGGATAAGGAACAAATGTACAAATATATACACATATGACTTTATTTTATAGAGTATGGGCAGGAAAGGGGAAGGAATATTGACCCCCCCTGTGTTCTACCACTCTTGGATTCCTCAGGGTCCTCTTCTCTAATTCCTCATACTCACACTTTAGATCCTCCACTCAGACTATCACAGAAAGTCATACTGTCATCAGTTCCTGTGCATTTAACTCATGCCATAACATCACTCATTTGGTCTACATTCAAGTACAGTATCCCACATTCAGAAACTAAGATTTAAAGTTTATGCCACTCATTACACAACTAAAATTACTGAAGAAAAAAATGTAACGACTGTAACCAATTTAAGGAAGAACAATGTTCAAGCACACATTTAAGAAATAATTTTGTCAAAGACAACTTTCAATTTAGCAAAAATTACAGGAGGTTAAGGTGGGAACAAATTTTTTTACTCAGCAGTGCTTTGAGAAAACTGATCTTAACAAAAAAACCACGTGTCTGTGCAGACAGACAACACTCAGTACCACCAAGAGAAGATATTGAGACTACAAAGCAAGAGCCTTTGAAAACATTAAATGTCCACAGCATCCAAAGAGATATTGTTAAGAATTGAAAGAAAAGAAAGGGAGAAAATTAAGCAAATATTGGTAACAACTAACAAAACCATTTTAGACAATCCAGAGAATTCCATTCAACTTCCTTGAAAGTGGCATTAAGACAAATTCAGAATGAGAACAACACAGATGGTCCTGGCCAAGAGGACCACCAAGAATTACCATCTGTCATGATGCTGATGTATCTTCAGTCATAGGAAGTTAATACAGTACAGACTCCTGTGAGAAGGAAAGCAAAGACAACACCACTAAGGTGCCTGCCCAGCTGCTCAGGCAAAGATCTGAAAAATCCATTACCACCAATGGGTGTATTTCTGCTCTCCCTTCCAGCCTCCAGTTCTTGGCTACCATTCCCCTAATGCACACCAGCACACCTGAGACCCCTCTGAACCTATGAAAATCCCACAAATAACACAGAACGAGTCTTAGAATAGAAGTGGTAAATTTTGGTATATAAAGTACCAGAAAGCACCGAAGGTGGTGCCAAAGGGAAGAGATGAGACAGTGTAAATAAGAGCTTTGAGGAAGGAAGGGAGAGAGAAAAGGGAAGTCATATGCTCCCATTTTTGATGGTTGTTGAACTGCAGTCTCTTTCCATAATGTCTGCACTACTACTAGTCAGAAAGAACACTGAACTATACACACCTTCAGTGGGCGAGTACATGGCAGTTCTTTTTTGGCGTTTAACTCTGGCATTTCTGGGCCAAAGAGCTCTTAAATACATAGCAGAATTATTTTGGAAGATATAATACTGACATTAATCACTGCAAAGCTTAATTTCATTTTTCAGACAAGCATTTCCTCCTATCAAAAGGGTCTGCTGTTTTACTTAGTTTTATTGGAATCATAAGGAAAAAAGCAAAACACCATGCTGAGGAAGAAAACATACATAACTTTTTAAAGTACCTATACTGCCTGGAGAAAACAGAAAGGACTGGTCAAAGGGTCAGAGCTGTCAAGACACTGACCTCTATAGCAAGAGCCATAGCAGTAAAGAAATATTTTAAAGGTCACCTCAACTATAGTCATTCTCAAGAAAAGAAAGAAAGACAAAACTAGAAGAACTAACTTGAAGCACTATGTGAGAATAACAAAACTCAGAACAAAGCTGCTACGGCTTGACCCCTCTGTGTTCAATGAAGAAATAGCATCTCCTGCTCCCTGAATAAAACCTGAGTTTTTTCCTAGAGGAGCACCAGAACTTCTTCAAGTTCTGGTTTCTATTTCCTCACAGGCATGTCCATTATTAGAAATGGCATTACTGAGTCAACTGTGTAGGTGGGAGGGCAGAATTTAGCCCTATTAGGAAAAGATGCTTTGGTTCACAACCATGAAGATTAACAACCCTCCTAACCAGTTACCACGCACTAAATGAATGAAAAAGGAAATAAACTCCTTTGTTGGTAACCCAGTGATTCTACCAAGGAAATACGGGATTTCCACCCATTTATAAAGTGAATTTCATTTAAAAACAACCACCACAGAGTCTGACACAAATTCCAAGCAAATTTGTTTTTCCTCTTTTCCATTCATCATTGATGAGAAAAAAAAAAATGTTGTTTCACAATATTAAGTCCCATCTCATAACAGTTTTAATACTGTTGTTATTATTATTGTTAATTTTATATTGTTAATACTGTATTTTGGAAAGATTTTCTCAGAGTTGAACACCTTCCTCAGGCTACTGAATTTAAAAATAGGGCAAAAAAGAAAGCAGCACTGCTAAGCAGTGTAAAGGTTTCTGCTATAAAGAGGAGAGCTGAATCTGCCTCTCACATTACTGAGGCTTCCTGGTTACCTCCTTCACTCCTTCAAAGGAGCCATTCTTTTCAACTTATCTAGCCAGAGGAACAATAGCCACATTCTTATCACAGAATCCCAAAGTTTAAGGTTGGAAGAAACCTCCAAGATCATCCAGTCCAATCTTTGACAAACACCATAATCTAACTACTAAACCATGTCCCCAAGGACCAGGTCCAAATGCCTTTTAAATACCTCCAGGGATGGTGATTCCACCACTGTCCTGGGCAGGACATTCCAATGCCTGACAACCCTCTCAGTGAAAAAAATGTTTCCTAACATCCAGCCTAAACCTCCCCTGGTGCAGCTGACATCCATTCCCTCTGCTCCTATCACAGTTCCCTAAGGGGCAGAGGCTGTTTCCCTCCTCACTCCAACCTCCCTTGAGGCAGTTGCAGAGAGGGATGAGGTCTCCTCTCAGCCTCCTCTTCTCCAGACCAAACACCCCCAGCTCCCTCAGCTGCTCCTCCCAGGACGTGTGCTCCAGGCCCTTCATGAGCTTTGTTGCCCTTCTCTGGACACTCTCCAGCACTTCTGTGTCCCTCCTATAGTGAGGTGCCCAGAACTGAACACAGGACTCAAGGTGCAGCCTCACCAGAGCTGAGTACAGAGGGATGATCACCTCCCTATTCCTGCTGGCCACAGTGTTCCTAATACAAGCCAGGATGCCATTGGCCTTCTTGGACACCTGTGCACGCTGCTGGCTCATATTGACTGTCAACCAATAACCCCAAGTCCCTTTCCAACTTACAGCTCTCTAACACTTCCCCAGGTGTAACTCACCATGAGGTGGTTATGAACCAGGTGCATTTGGCCTTGTTAAACCTCACACAGTTAACCTTGGCCCACTGGTCCAACCTGTCCAGGTCCCACTGTAAGGCTTCCCTACCCTCCAGCAGATCAAGACAGCCACCTAATTTGGTGTCATCTGCAAATTTACTGAGGGTACCTTCAATCCCCTCATCCAAATCATTAATGAACACATAAAAGAGAAGAGGCCCCAGCACTGAACCCTGAGGGACACCACTCGTGATGGGCCACCAGCCAGATTTAGTTTCATTTACTACACTTCTTTCAGCCCGACCATCCAGACAATTTTTTATCCAATGCAGAGCCAAGTGCCATATGTTTCTGAAGAAGAATGCTGTGAGAGACAGTGTCTGGACTTACTAAAATCCAGATAGACAATGTCCACAGCTCTTCCCTCATCCACTAGTTGACTCAACTTGTTCTAGAAGATCACGTTGGTCAGACAGGACCTGTCTTTCATAAACCCATGCTGACTGGGCCTGATCACCTGGTTGTCTTGTATGTACCGTGTGATGGTACTCAAGATGTCCTGCTCCATAACCTTCCCTGGCACCAAGGTCAAACTCACAGGTCTATAGTGCCCCACATCATCCTTTCAGCCTTTCTTGTAGATGAGCATTACATTTGCCAGTTTCCAGTCTGCTGAGACCTCCCCAGTTCACCAGGACTGTTGATAAATAAGAGAGAGTGGTTTGGGGAGACTTCTAACAGCTCCTTTAGTACCCCCAGGTGGATCCCATCCGGTCCCATAGATTATGCACATCCATGTGGCACAACAGGGTACTTATTCCCTCCTGGACTATGTGGGCTTCATTCTGCTCCCCATCTTGGTCTTCCAATTCAGGGAGCTGTAACCTCAGGGAGCAATTGGCATTGACAAAGCCTGAGGCAAAATGAGCACTCAGGAGTTCAGCCTTTTCCTTGTCCTCAGTCACAAGTTTCCCTTCCATTTCAAGTAGAGGGAGGATACTCTCCCTAGCTCTTCTTTTACTATTTATGTATTTACAGAAACTTTCTATTATCTCTAATGACACTAGCCAGATAAAATGCAAGCTGAGCTTTGGCCTCTCTAATTTTCTTCCTACATATCTTCACAGCAACTCTGTAATCTTCCTGAGTTGCCTGCTCTTCCTTCCATAGCCAATAGACTTTCCCTTTTTTCCTGAGTTCTGCCCAAAGCTCCTTGTTCAGCCAGGCTGCTCTTGTACCATGCTGGCTCAATTTAAGATGCACATGTACAGTTTGTGCCTGTGCCTTAAGGATTTCCCTCTTGAGGACTGTCCTGCTTTCCTGGACACTTTTGTCCTCGAGGACTATATCCCAAGGGATACCATTGAGCAATCTCCTAAACTTACAAAGTCTGGCCTCTGGAATCCAGGGAATAAGTTCTGTTGATCTCCCTCCTTACATCCCTAAGAATTGAAAACTCAGCCATCTGATGGTCACTTTGTCCAAGATGACCACCAGCCTTCACATCTCCCACTAGTCCCTGTCTGTTCACTAACAGTAGAGCTAGCAGTGAGCTCTCCCAAGCTGGCTCAGTCACCAGCAGTGTTAGGAAGTTCTCTTCCACACACCCCAACAATCTCTGGGACTGCTTCCTGTCTGCAGCATTGTATTTCCAGCAGACACCTGAGAAGTTGAAGCCTCCCACAAGAACAAGAAGAAGCAAATCTGAAACCTTACCCAGCTGCTTGAAGAACACTTCATCAACCTCCTCACCCTGGTTGGGTGGTCTATAACAGAGCCCTACCATGATATCTGCCATGCTGGCATTCCCCCTGAGCCCTACCCATAAGCATTCAACTCCATCATCACCATCATGAACATGCTCCAGACAGTCAAGACCTTCCCTAACATAGAGGGCCACACCTCCTCCTCTCTTTCTGTTCCTGTCCCTTCTGAAGAGCCTTTAGCTGTTTTACCCAGCACTCCAGCCATGGGACTGATCTCACCATGTTTCTGTAAGGGCAATTATATCATAGTTTTCTTGCTGAACAATAGCTTCAAGCTCTTCCTGCCTACTGCCTATGCTGTGTGCATTAGCACAAATGCATTTTAGTTGCTGTACCTTTCTGTATGGGACAGGTCTTTTTGGAGTTTCTCCAAGCTTCCTTTTTCTCCAAATACTCTCTTGGAGTTTATGGGAGGCAATCACCTGGTTTACAAGGGCAACTCACATCTTTGTCAGAAAAGCTTTTGGGGTAATTTTAAGCCTTGGAGTCAGTGACTAAGAGCTCAGAAAACAACTGAGAAAGCTACAGCCACACTTCCAGCTATACAGATTAGCTTCCTCTGAAGACAAAGCAACTTCTTGACCTCTGTCTCTTGATTCACCAACATCAAGTTGCTGCAGGTGGTTTGTTGATTACTCATACCATGTTAAGAACAGAAAAATCCAAGAGACAAGAAGGGCAGCCCTCAAGCAGATCACTCCTGAAGTAAAAGAGGCTAAGATCTAGGAGACCTGGAAAATTTCCTGCAGAAAACATCCAGCATTTTTAAAAATTAAGACAGGCCAAAGTTTTTCTTGGGCTATGCAAGTTGCAGAAGTGATTAATTCAAGTAAGTCATCTTTTGAGCCCTATACAAAAATGCAGTATTGTCTAACTTTCAATATAAAAAGTTACCATAATGAGTCACAGATTGAAAAAAACCCAACAAAAATGAGCTTGTCATACCACAGATAGAACATAATTGACAAACAAACAACAGTATAATCAATGATTGTCAAAGGCTGCCTCCAACACTTAAGCCTACAGCAATAATGCAAAGGTTTGCATTTTTACTTTCTACTTCTGGTTTTGCTTCACTCAGTATGAATCTCCAATAAAAATATACCAAATATTAAACTGTTATACAAAAGATGAGCTGATCATTACCACTGACAAGCCTACATCATTCACTCTTTACATCAGATGAACTTTTCCTGCAGATGGGTAGAGGCATGCACTCAGCACAGCTCATTCAAATTAGCCTAAATTATTGATTAGAATAAACTCAACTTGTTCCAGTTTTCTCCCATGAAAGAGAACATGGATATCAGTACAACTGATATTTCTAACAGGCCAGATTTCTGTTCCAGATAATGTTTCTACAAGACAACTTCTAGTTTAAGTTCTCTAAATTCACTGGAGTATTTTCCCAATTTCCTCACAGAAGTCACAAGCACTTTCAATATTCCCCAAACTGGCTGTGATTTTACTGACAAGGTGCCTCTCTGCTTAAACAATGCTGAGGCACCAAAAACCCATGAACATCTGCTAATGCTGTATATACCAGCCCAACTGTTTTTTCCTGTGTTGCACATGCATTCAAAGAGTTCTCCCTGTCTTACATTAGATGAGAATATTACATAGCAGCAAGTTACTGATATAGTATAGTTCCAATCAGGCACTTGTATTGCTCTATGTTTTTCAGGTTTTATGTGTATTGTAGCAGCAATACAGTCCTGTCAGTTGCACTTTTTTTTTTTCCACAGCTGTATGCTCCTTGGACTTAAATTAAAAGCAAGGTAAGAGATTTACTTACAATAAAAACATTAACTATAAAACATTAAGATCCATGACTGGATTAGTCAGAGAAAGAGATGGGAAAAGCCCTAAAAAACCCAAAACAAAACAAAAAACAAACCCCACACATTCTTTAAAAAGACACAGAAACAAAAACAGAGAAAGAAGTAAAGAAGTATCTAAAGTATCCACAGCATGTGCAGTCCATGCAAAAGCAATCTTAATCTTTAATCAAGATTAAAGATTAATTTAAAGATTAAAGAAAATGAAGATTAACATCTTCACTGCACTGAAGATGTTTAGCTGGGAGTGCCAGCATGCGAATGTCTGTGAGGGGAGGAGCAAAAGGAAGAGTTTGAAGATAAAAACCCCAAACCAAAATCTTGAATTAATGATACTCTACCTCAGTGATTGGCTGCCCTTGTGATTTCAAGTCCAGTTCCTGAGGTCTCGTCACCTTATCAATATCCAGTGAGTCCATGCTGGAAGCTGCAGAGGTTATGCTTGAACGTGAGGAATTACTGATGGAGCGCACCTCAGCGTCACTCACTGTGCCGGCAGATGCTGTCCTCCTGTGCTGAGAAGTTACTACTGGTTTGGTGTCTTCTGCTACAGACTGTTGGGCTGCCTCATCCATGCTCAGAGAGGCCTTCTCTAGCTGTGCAGTGATGTCATCCAAAGACACGTTGGCATGGGATGGTTTAGTTGCCCTACCAGATGAGGAGGATAATCCCTTCATGCTGCTGTGCTTAGCAGCAGGCCGGCTAGCAGGAGGTTTCTGAGCTTTGGGCTCTGTGGCAAGGCGTTTGACTGCAGCATTGTTTGCAGAGTGAGACCCAATGCTGCTGAGCTCCTGCTCTATGGAACAGAGATCAGCCATGAGGGCATCCAGATCCACAGTCTCCCCCTGATTCAGCGCTTCTGCAACAAAGAAAGAGTTTGCAGTACACGCAGAGTTAGTTCATTTGTCTGGGCAACTCTTCACTTTGCGTTATCAAATTTTAAAATTAGGGTAAGTAAGCTCTATTTGTCTCTGCTCATCTGTATTGCAAATTCTCTTCTGACTGCTGTTTGCACTAATAGTCTTTAATGGTCTAAGAGCAATTAAAAAAAAAAAGAAAAAAACCCCAACAACAACAAAATTAAGTTAAATACATCTGCCAAGAGAAGAAGTCTACAAATGTTTGGATTATATTTGAAAAAATTAAACTGCTGTCCCATGAGCAGAATCTAAGAGCATATTTGCATAATATCATCCCTCAGCTTTTCAAGAAAGTGTAGGTGTTTCACTAAGCATTTTGTGCTAAAACATGGCAAGGTATGCGATACTGCTTTAAACCAACCAAACAACAGAAAGTACTACACAAACCCTACAGACATAATCCTTTAAGGCTTCTTGCATTACAGCTAGGGGAAGCTATTTTAAATAAACACAAAGAAAGCCATGATTTTTGTTTAATGCAAAAGCACTCTGTGGCTATATTCCTGCATTCCTTTCTTCCTGTTTAACAGATATCCATCAATTCATTCTTTCATAAGATAATGTATTTCTGTACAAACATGAGACTACAATTCTCAGATACCAAGTGATACAAAAAGTACTGGTTTAGGGTACTAAAAATTCTGTGCCATCAGGAAGCAATGCCTTCAGCAAGCCTGTTCTCATAGACCGAAGTCTATTTAAATATTCTTATATTTTTCAGTTCTCATTTATAATTTTTCCTAATTTAACATTTGAGGGGGTAAATAATTCAACAAACCATTCAAATTGTACATGGAGAAGCGATATGAGAAGTTGGCAAGATTGGTTTCCTGACGGAGAGGTGATCTTTTCATTGGTGCCACAGGCTTGTCTGTGTCCAAACTCTGAAAAAGACCAAAAAAAGGGCAGTATAAAGTTTGACAAGGAACTGGACAAGCAAATCTTCAAGACTAATTAAAATTAATTTTCTCTAAGATAAGCTTTTTAAGAACCCCTGACACATAAAGAACTTCTCTTTTTCAGGCTTTAGACTGAAAACACATCACTACATCAGAGATTTAGCTTCAAATATTCAATGGAGAAAACCTCTTAAGACATATCCCTTTTTTAATAACCAAAAGGATGGAAGCATATTACAAATGCATTTTTAGGTGGTGTTATAAACCATCTCATTTTAAAGCAGTCAGCTGGCTTGCCACTACTACCTTTTTCTGCAGTGAATTCTACAAGTATCTAAACTTACTCAAACTGTAGCACCCTTTCGAAGAAATCCATCATTACCCTAAGAGAATAATTATGGCCTAAGCACACAAAAGGTTTAATAAAGTGGAATTCTCAATTGAAAAGGTATTAGGTATTTTGAATTGGCAAATGCAGACACTCTTGTCAATAAGCATTTCCTAAGAGAATTTTTGTATTGTGAAAGCAATCCCTAGTCAGTTTACACAGAATTATTTTTCCTAAGAAAATTATTTTTCTTAGAAAAATATTTCTAGAATTACTTTTTCAGGTTAAAAACTAAAAAATAGAGAAGACATCTTTCTAACCAATACATCAAACTGTTATGCCATGAAGGGTAATAAGGGCAAGCTCCAAGAGAATAAAATTTCTTACCTTAAGCATTTTATTTCCATTTTCTACAGCTTTAGTCAAGCCTTTGTTAAAAATCACATGCACTACTTTTTCCTGAATATTATTTTTGCTGAACTCCCTTCTGCTCTCAGTTTGGCATGAAGTTCAAAAAGAAATCACTTTTTTAGGAAGTCTGTCACTTAATAAGGAGAAGCCAGTTATGCAGCCTTGTCCTCCATCAGGTGGAAAGAATCCCTCATCTCTACTGCCTCTACTACCTTACATATTGTCCCCCACAAAATAGCTGAAAAAATAAAAAATAAAAAATATGTCTATAGCCCTAAAGGTAGAAGTGAAAGTGGAGACGAGAGTCAAGCTGGGGCTCATTCCTTCAGACTGAACCCACACACTGCAACAACAGATTTCTTGTAAAGCAAATATATTCTGGTTAAAAGCATTTAAAATGTGTTTTACTTAACTTAGTAATAATTAACTAATATCACATCCTTGGAAACACGTGCTGTATCTTCTGACTGTAATCAGAGCACATTCTCTCTAACACATTATGCTCTTAAACCAGCAGTTTTGAGACCTGATGAAAACTGCAACAGCACTCAAAGCTTCGTTAGGAATGATTGGGAGAAGCAACATAGTATTTCCTTCATTTTACCTGCACCACGGAGCAGGATAACTAGACCAGGATAAATGTTAATCCACTCTGCAACAGTGCAAAACACTGCTCACATGTGCTGCAAATGTTGTGACTACATTTTCTAATGATTTTATTAGAACAACAGTTACAGAGGAAGAAGTTAATTCAAATGATCTCATGAGAATTTAAACAATTACAAATATTTTTTTTAAAACTTCCATCTGGAATGGAATGTGGGTCTTGGTTTCAATGCCTCCAAAATAAACATTTAAGAAATCTAAAAAGGAAGTAGAGTTTAAGAGATTCAGTCACAAAACCACTTTTCCTCCTACTGTTCTTAGTGTCCAGCTGATAAATAGCAAAAAATGCTGAGACTACAGAATGCACTTTTGAGCTCATTAGCTCCAATCACCTTCCTTCATTGGGACAGCTGGCTGCAACAAGACAGGATCAATTTCCACACAAATGAACCGAAACACAACTAACTGCATGAACTTGTTTTATACAAAATCATACGAGGTCACTCAAAGATTTTGGGCAAATATAATTTCTCAGAAGTCCCGAAAGACAGAAGGGCTACCGTGCTGCAGATGACCCTTAACTATCTGTTAGTAGGTTTTAAGAATTGTGCATGGATCAGCACACAGACTGAGACATCACCGTAATGTCTATATGTCAATAGTGTAGCTATAAGCCCCAATATATATGCCCCAGGCTGCTCATACCTGAAAAAAATGTGGAGAAGAGCAAAACATCCAAGACCAATTGCCCATTGTGCTTCTTCGAGGATCTTCACTCAAGGTAATTTACAGAGCCCATAACTTCAAAATGGCTCCCACTTACCATGAAAAATCATTCACAAGGTTAAAAATGAAACAAAAATGATGATATACAGCTTTATTTCATGCTGCCTTCCATTAATCTGAAAAGGCAGTTTTCTTTATAGAGCTGCATGCACAAATTCATGAAAAAAAATAAATCCCCTGGAGTGTTATCCAGATTTAGATCTTGCAGGCAGAGATTTAACCAGAAGGTAACATTTCAAATTCAGGCTCATGTTTGTTATCACATAATTAGCTCAATTTTCCTTCAGTCTTTGGGTAAGATGAAGATGAGAAAAGTTGCCTCTTTCCTAGCTTATTGCAACTTGTGGTACATGCTTACATCTAGGTAACTAAGGAAGAAGACAAAGAAACACATAATACTTTTAAAAAATCATTCTGTGAGATGATCAAAACCTTCCTAACCTGTGTGAGTTTGTCCAGTTCTCCCAGCCATGCCCCAAACATCTTGTCCAGATCCTGATCTTCTTTGTCACTATCTTCTTCTGCACCATGGTCAAGTTCTTCATCTGATAACTGCTCCATCTGAAAAATAAAAAAGAGTAACAATACTCAAATTGTCTCACTGCTTAAGAAAAGTTGTGTCAGCTACTAAGTTTCTGAAGGAGTATTCTGAAGGCAAAGCATGTCTTTCCATAGGCTTTATAAAAATTGCATACATTCATAGTTTATTATCCTGCTCAAAAGTAAAGAGATAGTGTGAAAGCTACAATGGATTATTACACACCTATTCTTGCAGCTCACTTTTGTGAGAAAAAGATGAACAACAATGTCCACAATATTTAATATACTATCAGAAATTATTTCATGCTAACCTTGGACATGCATTCACTGGGAGCTGTTGTTGGCAAAGTCTATTGACTTTGCATTACAAAAATTCAACTCTTGTCCAAGGAATTCAGCTGACTGCAGTTAAGCAACACCACTCAGGCCACAGGAAGTGCAGTCTCAATGCACTACAAATAGCTGACTCTACACATCTGTAAACAGAAAATGCTTTAACAGGTCACAGAAAATGCCAGCAATACATCCCATGAGACAAGTTCAAATCTTGGACACTGTCCAGATCACTTCAGTGATGCTGCTGCACGATTTTAACCCAACAAAGAAACTCCTCCTGGAAGGAAAGTGTCACCATTACAGCTATCAGACATTCCTTCAATCAACAAATTTGATTGACCAAGAAAAAGACTTAATGTTCTCCACAGGTTATCTGTTATCACCTTGAAGAAATTAATCTTCTGTTAAACAAGCCTCCGTTCTCTTCCCCATTTATGTCCTCCAAGCCACTTAGTCACTTGGGAGAATTACAAGAATGTTGTCAGGATACATAGGAATGCAACAAGGAAGGCCAAAGACCTCTTAGAATTAAATTCATCAAAGGACTTAAATCCAGCTAAGAGAACAAGAAGGTCTTCTTCAGTACCTCAGCAGTAAAAGGAACAGGGAAAACACCTACTGAATGAGGTGAGAGCCCTGGTAACAGAAGATGAAGAGTTATTGAATGCCTTCTTTGATTCACTCTTTACTGCTAAGCCAGCCCTTGGGAATCCTAGACCCTGGAAGAGAGAAAAACTAGACAAAGGAAGACTCTCTACTGGTCAGTGAGGATTGGGTTAGAGATCATTTGGGTAAACTGAACATACACATGTCCATGGGTCCCATCGGGATGCACCCATGAGTGAGGAGGGCAGGATGATGTTGTTGCTCTACCACTCTCCATCATTTCTGAAAGATGCTGGAAAATAGGAGAGGTGACTGGGGACTGCAGGAAAACCAGTCACTTCAATCTTCAAAAAGAGCCAAGAAGGAAGATCCAAGAAACTACAGACCAGTCAGCCTCACCTCCATCCCTGGAAAGGTGATGGAGCAGCTCATTCTGGAGGTCATTTTTAAGTTCATGGAAGAAAAGTTTACCAGGAATAGTCAGCATGGATTTACCAAGGGGAAGTCATGTTTGACTACTCTGATAGCCTTGTATGACAGTGTGACTGGGTAGGTGCAGGAAGAGCAGTGGATGCTGTCTATCTTTACTTTTAGCAAGGCTTTTGACACTGTCTTCCATAACATTGTTGTGGGTAAGCTCAGACGTGTGGGTTAGAAGAGTGGATGGTGAGATGGATTGAGAACTCAACAATAGAGTTCAGATGGTCACGATCAATGGAGTCCACCTGGAGACCTACGACTAGAGGTGTTCCCCGAGGGTCAATCTGGGTCCAGTCTTATTCAGCATCTTCATCAATGACCTGAAAGAGGGGACAGCATGTATCCTCAGCAAGTTTGCTGACGATACCAAACTGGGAGGATTGGCTGATGCACCAGAAGGCTGTGCAGCCATTCAGCAAGATCTGCAGAGACTGGGGAGGTGGGCAGAAGGGGACCTCATGAGGTTCAACAAGAGTAAGTGTAGAGTCCTGCACTACTGAGAGTCCACCAGAGGGCTAAGAGTATGATTAAGGGACTGGAACACCTGTCTTATGAAGAAAGGCTGAGAGACCTGGAGCTGTTCAGTCTGGAGAAAACTGAGAGGGGATCTTAGCAGTGTTTATAAATATCTGAAGGGTGGGTGTCAAGAAGAAGGAGTCAGTCTCTTTTCAGTGGTGCCCCGTGATAGGAAAAGGGGCAATGGACACAAACTGGAATGCAGGAAGTTCCATCTCAACACCAGGAAAAACTTCTTTACTGTAAGGGTGATGGAGCACTGGAACAGGCTGCCCAGAGAGGTTGTGGAGTCTCCTTTGAGATGTTCAAGACCCATCTGGATGCACTCCTGTGGGACCTGCCCTGGGTGATAATGCTTTGGCAGGGGGGGTGGATCTCTAGTGGCACCTTCCAAGCTCTATGATTTTACAGTTCTAAGCCCCTTACATAGAGCTAAGACACACGTACTCTCTGGGGTATATTGACACTGTTAAATGCAGGTTCTGGTTCAAAATTAAAATTCACATACTTAGGGGGAAAAATGTCACAAGCAACAACTTGGGAATGATCAGCAACCACGGAACAGTAAATCCTACAGATGTGCCATGGACATTCAGGAGCCATGAGAAGAGATTACCACCATGGGCTACAAAGAAAATTCATGGTGTGCTATACAGCTTGATTTGGTCAGCTCGTGGGCTATGTAATAACTTGCTACCATAGCTTTTAGAAAACACAAGCTTATGCTCCATAGATTTAAAAGCAAACTTTCTAAATGCTAGTCTTCAGGAAAAGACAAATCTTGGTCTGGAAAACAGTGTTGCAGAGTTCACCTGGTGAGAGATGTTACAAAAGATCATAAAGATTGTCTTGGAGAAAAAAACTGTACAAGTTTTTTGCTTTATACGACAATAGTCCATGCTAAAACCCTCCATGATTTAAAACTAGCCTTTTCTTTTATTTATATATTGCTTATATTTCTCTTTTCCCTAAAAAAATAGATAACAGATCTCCCACAGATGCAAGATAGTCCCATCCAGTTGCTCTAAGCAGAGCTGCTTCAGTCTCCTACTGAGGTTTTACTTTTGTGGAAGACCATAACGTAGCTGCTTACTCTAAAAGGGGCAATAATGTTAAGCTAACCTGACATGGTTAACTCTCCTACTGGAAGGTCATATCCCCAAGGACTTTAATTAAAGGACTAATTCAATAAATTATAGCACCAACAAGATGCTTAAGATAACAGTATCTGAACTTTGTGATGTACGAACTCAGAACAGTAGCAGCACAGGAAGAGGGCACATTCCAACTAAAAAGCTTGAAGTTTTCCTTTTTCAAGCCATTTTCTCTCTCACTGTTCTTGATCACAGCAAACAGGCATCATGCTTTAGAAAGCCATGACCTAACTGGGAATTATCACACGTTTCTAATGACAAGATTTATTTATTTATTTATTTATTTTACAACAAGAAGAAAAAATAGCACAAGTTGGGTTGGATTTCTTTTGTGCTAGTTTTGCTTTGGGTTTTTGTGTGTGGGTTTGTTGTTTTTTCTTTGTTTGTTTGTCTTTTTGAGGAGTAATTTAGAACTAAAGATAGAAGAAATGGAAAAGGAGTGACTGTTCTTGAGTGACATCATAAAGCCACTTCATTACTATGGCATTTGCAGGGTAGCAGAGTTTAAGTAACCATTGGTTATGCTTAGCCTATACCATGTGAAATTCCAAGGTAATTTTAGAGTTCAAGTTTTTTATCAACACCACACCTATTTTCTTCCAGTGTATGTCAGAATAGAACTTAATAGAAATAAGCAGAATCATTCTGGGATACCTACATAAAATACAGCAGCAGCATGGTATACTCTTCCATATTCAGGTAAGGCTTCATGCACTAAAGTGTGGTCTGTGTACAATTCCATTATGTACTATGGACTGCAGGCAACATTTAAACAGGCAGACCTATAATTGCTTTAAGTCAATTGCCAAGTTTCCAAAACAGTTAATTAGGGTTTTTTTCATCTTTAGAGGCATGAATCATAGTATTCTAATATTACTTTATGAAAAAATTACTGAGGCCTTCATCAGAAAACAACAGTTGCAATATTTAATCATAACTTTTAATGAGAACTGCTATTTTAATGCCACCGTAAGGAAAAACATTTCCAATAATTTACATTTACTCATTCAAGCTGATTGCAAGCCATTGTCTCTTTCAGTACAGCAGGACAAGCACAAGCTGATGTGTTATCAAAACACATGAAGCAAGATGAAAATTTAAGAACAAAGCTTCAGATACACTATTTTGACACTTTCAGGAAAAGATACAGCCGCAGAATTCTGAAACTAACAAACTGCTGTCATCAGAAAACAACAGCTTTGGGATAGAGGTAAACTAGAGCTAAACTGAAAGTCTGACTTGCACTTTCAGAACTTTCAGTTCCTACCTTAAATCAACACAGTACAAGACAACAGGAAGTTTTCCTTATGTTGAAAACAGTATTTCCTTATAATGAAAACAATGCATAGAAAGGAGTAGTTATAAAAGAATCAGACCACAGGTTTGTCTATACCACAATAAATAGCAGGAAGATTATCAGAGAAACAAAAATAGAATTCTAACTGGAAACACCAATGTACTTAAAAGGCCAGCAACAACATGTTAATTCATTTTAATATCAGAAACATTGTAATAAGCATTTTGAATTAGAACAAAGGAAACTGACATCATGAAACCCCCAAATGAAAACAAACCACCTTGCTTTCAGGCAGCTGATGTTTTCACCCCCAACTTTTCTTATTAAACACAAGCTTGTACAAGCTTATACTTGCTAATGAATTAAGAACGTTGTTACTAAAAACAGCTATGGAATTTGTTAGAAATCTATTATAGGGATGCAGTAGAAAATACACAAACATCAAAACAATCTGAAAAAGTAACCATTTTTGCATTTTAAATCCTAGTCTCAAGAAGGAAAAGGAACTATATATATAGCATACTCCCGTTTAGAAAACATACTTTGTAGTTGGTTTGGAAGTCAGAGTTGTTATTCCATTTGTGATCAATGTGTCATCATGCCAGTACCCATTTCCATTTAAGAAGCTGTATGTGACAGAACACTACAGTAGTATACCACACTAGCACATAAGCATCATGTGCACACATCATAAGACACAAATTAGATTCTAGCAGGTTTTCACCTCTGATATTTGTTCATCTGACTGATTAAAAAAAATAAGGTTACTTACAAAGAAAATAAAAAAATTGAAATCCTTCCACAAAACTGACAACCAAAGCTCACATCCACATGTCTATATTTATCTTCTTAAAATTCTGGTAAATTAAAAAAGGTATTTTGGGCATGTAAATTTTGTTCATATTAATATTCTTGTCCACATAACTGGGCCCAATCAAATCCAGCATGTTTTTCAGGGAAAACCAAGAAAGACTTATGCTATAACTGACACTAATATTTCTTCCTTGAATTTAAAACTGCAGCACACCAGTGATACAGTGCAGATTATTTGCTTTGTTGTCATGTTTCTTCTTAATACGCATAAAACATTCTGAAATTAACCACTAAAAAAGAGATTTGGAGAAGGATTAGAAAATTATGGTGAATTCTTTCCATATTATCTAATGTCATATAGCCCTTTTTAAAAAAAAGTAACCTAGATTAAAACCTGAACAAAAGAGCATTTGTTTTCTTTGAGCTTCAAATAGCATAGGTACTAGCTGAACACATCCCAAGGCTCCTACAGCATACATTCCAAGACCTCCCAAATTCAGAGACTGACAAACAAATCTGTCAGGCAAAAAATTCACCTTCAAAAGATTCAAAATAAAAATCTTATGTCAAGTGAAAGCCTCCTCCAATATATTATTTTGAGCAAACCGAGTTTTGTTTTTCTGTTTTCAAACCATGCTTCAGGTTTTCCAGGCTTGTAGTCATACAACATGGTGAAAACACATTGAATATCTGATAAAAGATAAAGCTTCAGCCACGTAAGTAAAAGCCTTTTACAACCAATAACCTCACATTTCTGAAATTATTCAGGCAATAGTTTTCATAGTTAAAATTCTACATTTCTGTATTTTACAAAGATAACATCTGTTGCCACATTTTAGAAATTGAGTAATGTCTGTGCATTCTTTTGTACGATCCTAAACAGGTAAACCTATTTATTCAATACTATTTAAAATGCAAAAACATCGGATCTATGCCTTGCACACACTAAGTCACATATCCAGAAATACAGTGGGTGACCTCTAGACGTCCTGTGGACAGGAGTATCTATCTGCCTCAAGGTAAGATCCAAGAAAGAAATAGTTTCACCTAATCACAGATCAACAGATTGAAAATATAATTAAGGTGTATAAAATATTCATAGTTACTAATGTATTGGGTCAGTGGATTATTAGGGAATGTGACGACCTTTGATTCAAGTCTCCAAACTGTTTCCTGCCCTCCCTTCCCTCTCTCCCCAACTTACTAATGAAGTTTTCTTTACATAAACACACTACTTGGCATAATTCAATTGACCTGTCCTGCCAAACTCAATTGCATTCCAACTAGCAAGGTAGCAAGGAACTCAGCATTTCTTTGGAAAACTGACTTTATTTAATTCCTTACTTATTTCTTAAAATAAACTCATTAGTAACAATTTGGAACTAGGGTGACAAATTGGAATGAACAAAAAGGAATGAACAAATGTTTATGCACATGGAGTTGTTCAAGCTGTTTTTCAAAATCAAAACAGAACACTGGACTTGAGCAATTAAGCCTATGCTTCAAACAGAAGTCAAGAGCAGAATGTGAAATATACAAGACTTATTCCAAGAAACTGGAGAGGCAGCTACAGAACATGTAAACATTACAGAACACGTAAAAAAGTTTTAAAAGCAGTATGCAATATTGTTTTTTTCATGTATGCAATATGCACTTTTCAGGTCTTTTAATTTATATCAGGCAGCTGGTCTGGGCTGCAGACATCCTCACTGTAAGATTTTATTTTCAAGTTTAGTTGGGAGATGCAAAACTGAAAAGTTCACGATATTCCCTCCCTTACTGAACTGTGTGACATGCAAGAATGTACCCTTGAAAACACAGAAAACTGTCTGAAAATGCATGTTTTGAATTGCAGACATGTTAAGAGTTTGAATAAAAGACCTACTAAAAGCTACTGAAAGTAAAAGTTATTAAAATATGCACAGCATGACTTCTAACACTACTCCTAAAATTAAGCCCATGCCTGTAAAAGAACCTGCCTTTGCCTCTAGCTCTTTGTATTTAAAGCCCAGTCAAAAAATAATCTTTCCACTAAGCTCTTAGAAACATTTTTCTTCAGATCATCTGTAAGTTTATAATATAAATATTTATAGCAACACAACTGAACACATAACTTACATAAATTTTAACAACTGCTAATGAAACAACTGTTTGAAAAATCAACTGGAAGAAGAGAAGTCTTAATCAGATATCAGATTATAACAAAGCAAACTATCTCACTCTTTCTGGAATCCCCCAAAATACATCAGTGCTGTATGCAGTCAATATAGGATTTCTAAAACAGTGCAGTTCATGGCAGCACTGTTATGCTTTTCAGATTTATTATAAAGTGTTCAACCAGAGATTCTTACCAGGAAAGTCAAACATACTAAAGTTGCTGCTCCCTGGTCTTCCACAGATTGAGTAAAATGGAGCAAATGTTAAGCGGGTTATGACAACACAAGACTCTCCATAGACAGAAAAAATATCAAAGAACAAAGTTCTTTTTGGCTAGCAGCATAAAGAAATAGAAAAACACTTCTCCATATTCATATATTCATCAGCGCAGCTATCAACTCCCTGATTATTTAGTCAAAACTTGTATACCCTCATTCTAAATTTAGTTGACACAAGCACCCACAATTTCCTGAAGTAAACAAACTGAAGATACCAGAATCATGGTTTCTAAAACCCGCCTATCCACCTCCTCTTTGTTTAAAAGCTTGGAGAGCTAAAATACAAAATTCTGGAAAAAGGGAAAAAAACCAAAAAACAACAAACCCTGCACCAAAATTACTGAAACATCTACTAAAGAATCTCTAACTGTCTCTTAAATGTTCACTACTGAGAAGGCAAACAGTAAAACCTTTATGGCTTCCAATGTATTTCTCTGCCCGTCTCAAATCCAACCAAATAGATGTTGCCTTGGAAAGAAGGGGCTTTATCTAACATTGTGTCCCGTTTCCTGAACCGAGCAGACAAACATCCCTGATTACTGCAAGCAACCCATGTTATACACAGCTGCAAATGATATGAGAATACTAAGCGTAGCATAGGCAATACTTTTGTCCCCAGAGTACACAAAGTGTATGAGAGATCCAGAAATGCACATCTCCTAATGATGTGCTTAGACTCACATATACTGATGAGCCAGCTTGAAGCTCCACTGAGGCTTGTATAAAAAGAAATTAATAACTTAGATGTCTGAACTTTTACCAAAGCTTCCCCAGGGCTTAATAATTCAAGTAAAAATGCAAGCATTTGGCATCCTGGTATGCATTTACCATCAAAACTGTATCAGACGTGTTGCAATAACGAAGGAAGACTTCCATTTTACAGATAAGGGCCAAGTCAATGAATACAAAACAAACTTCATGGTTTGGAAAAACAGAACGGTATCAATAGGCTTACACATGACAAGCCATGGGACAACACACCTATCTCAAAGCAGGAAAAAGGTCCTGGCTCAGGAGCCAAGAACTCTCATAGGAAGGCATTTAAACTCCAAGGGGGTGGAGATACCTACTGGTTGGGTAGGATACTCCTACTGGCCAGCTTGGTGAGGTGTGCTTTAAACTGAAGGACCCAGATACAGTGATCCAAAATGGCAATGATCACCCCACCATCACCACTACAACTGATGTGGGAACAGACCAGGCCAACCACAGTAGTGTAAATTGTGCCTCAGCTGTCTCCTTAAATGAGAAGCAAAAGGTCAGTCTCCTGAAGTGTATGTATACAAATGCATGCAGTCTGGGAAATAAACATGAGAAACTGGAGCTCTGTGCCCAGTCAGATAGTTGTGATATCTTAGGAGTAACTGAAATATGGTGGGATGAGTTACATGACTCAAGAGTTGTGACAGAAGGTATAGGCTGTTCTGTAAAGACAGGCAGGAGGGAAGAGATGGAGCAGTCACACCCTATCTTAAAGAAAACCTTGAATGTATAGAAACCAACTATGGTAACTGTGGTAGCCCTATGGAATGCCACTGGGTCAAAATCAGAGGGGTTGTCTCCAAGGGTGGCCTTACAGTTACCAACCCCTAAACCAAGAGGATGTGACCAGTGAAGCGATACTCGGATCCATCAGGCAACACAACACGATCTTTATGGGAGACTTTAACTGCCCAGACATTTGCTGGAAGAACTACACTGCAGCTCACCTGACATCAGTCAAGTTCCTGGAATGTATAGAAGATTGCTTCCTCACGCAAATGTTGGAGGAACAACCAGGAACAGGGCACCACTGGTCTTACTAACCAAGGAAACTGGCTCTGTGGTAACTCAGTGACAGACTTGGCTGCAGTGACCACAGTACTATGGAGTCTGGGATACTGTGGAGCACAATGAAGGTTAATTCAAGAACAAAAGTTCTAGAAGAGCAAACTTCAGCTCACAACTCAGTTGGAAAGGATCCCATGGGAAGCTTCCATGAAGGGTAAAGGACATGAGTGCTGGGAGTTTTTCAAGAACATTTTCCTAGTTAACCAAAAAAATTTCATCCCCTCTTAAAGACAAGGGAAGTAGGCAGAGCAAGTGACCCACATGTCTTAATTGTGACCTTCTGGGTCTGCTCAGAACCAAAAATGAAATGTACCAGAGGCTGAAAAGTGGAACATTACCAGTTCAAAATTAGGTCATTAACAGGGTGTAGAGAGGAGAAGTTAGGAAAGCAAAACCTTGAGATAAATTTGGCCAGAGATGTCAAAAACTTCAAGAAAGTGTTCTTCATATATATTAACAAGCAGAAACAGAGTAATATATTGGCCCAGGATTAAATAGCAGAGGTGAACTAAGTCACCAGTGGTGCTGAAAAGGCAGAGGTTCTCAACACCTTCACCTCTGTCTTTACCACTGCTGTTCAGTCCCAGGCCATAGGAACAGAAGTTCAGGTTGACACAGACAACAACCCACTGTCAGTGAAGGAAGAGTTGATGTATCAACTCTTACAGGAGCTTGACCTGTACAAATCTATGGGTCCAGATGCCATCCACCTGAGGGTGTTGAAAGAGCTGGCTGATGTCATTGTGAAGCCTCTCTTCATAATCTGAGAAGTTGGAGAGATTGGGAGACATTCCTGAAGAGTGGAGGAAGGCTGTTGTCACCCCCATCATTAAGAAGGGCTCCAAGGAATACACAGGCAATTATGGACCCATTGGCCTCACTTCAGTCCCTTACAAAGTCATGGAGTGAATCCTCCTGGGGAGGATCACAAGTCAATTGGAACATGTGACTGGGAAAAGCCAGCATGGATTTATCAGGGGCAAATCAGGCCTAACAAATCTCATTGCCTTCTATGACAAAGTAATCTGTTCAGTTGATGCAGGGCGAGCAGTGGACTTCATCCACCTGGACTTTTCCAAGGCTTTTGATATGGCACCCTACAGCCTCTTCCTGGAGAAACTGACCTGTCATGGCCTGGACAAGTGGCCTGTGTTGTGGGTGGGGAACTGGCTGACAGACTGTATCCAGAGGGTAATAGTTCATCCTCCAACTGGCAATGGGTCACAAGTGGAGGCCCCCAGGGATTGATTTTGGGCCTGATGCTGTTTAACATCTTCATAAGCGACCTGGATTTTGGGATCCAGAGCACCCTGATGAAATTCTCTGATGACACCAAGATGAGTGGAGAGGTTGACACCCCAGAAGGGAGAACCACCCTCCAGGATGATTTAGACAGACTGGAGACGTGGGCTATCAGGAACTTGGTGAAGTTCCAAATACCCTCCTTAACACAACCAAATTGTAAATATCAAGTGTGTACATCTACCTTTCAAGAAGAATGGTAGTCTACGGGATGGCTCATGGGCTTCACCACACGCTATGTGAATTCATCTTGTCTGTTTCTCAAGACAGACAGAGAAATTACTTTCCATGTAGTTCACACAGACCACATTCAAGTTGCCTAGGAAAAGCAAAGCTAGGAGGAAGTTGTGTGATATGCTGAAAGTAGCAGATCACTTGTGCTTGCCCCTTCAGAGAGAAGGGGCATACCCAACAATTCCAGTCACACAGGAAAGGAGGAGTTCCAGCACACACTTCCTCCTTCTTCCTTCCTATCCTCTCCTGGGATAAATATACCGACTGCTCAGAGTAAGAAGCTGAGCACTAAAAGGTTAAGATGCTTCCAATACCAAATAATTCAATTTGTCCTATTCTCAGGAACATGCTGTTGTGAAAGGGGCAGCCTTGCCCCTTTTCTGCACTACCAACTCATTCATCATACATACCTACAACTATATCAGCTTAGCAAATACACACCAATTTTTAATAAAGCATTTGAGAAATTCAGGCATTTTATTACTGTTATAAACATTTAAGAACTGCATGATATTCTAAACAAACAAACAAAAAAAAAGAAAAAAAAAATCAATACATTTTGGATAGATATCTTCTTTGCATTTACCTGTCTCTGAAGCAATGAAACTGTAAAATTCTTTCCCTCCAGAGCCAACTTTCTACAGTCTTTTTCAAAGAAGTTTCCTGGTGTTTCTGTCCAAGCTCCTGTTCCTAAAGCTTAAAACAACTTACACGTTAAAGCTTGAGTCAGCCTAATACCTCATTGCTGTCCAAAAAAAGATGACTCCTTCCCATCCATCTACTAGCACTTTGCTCCTACACATCACTGAACCTGCTAAACCTTCTAAACCACATGAAAATTCACACAGCACTCCAAATCCCAAAATAATATTTCTGCTGAGTTAGCAAGCAGAAATAGATTGCCCTTTGACTGGACAAATACTGGAGCCAAGACCTTATTTTGGATTCAGTAAGATGACACCTCTTAATAAACAAAATGCTTTATAGCTACAAACATACTTAAAGCTTGTGGTTTTCATTAAACCATTTCAGGCTTTAGTACTTTTCAGGTATCAGGTTAACCCCAAGAGAAACTACATTTAAACAGGAGCTGGAACAATCTTGGGAAAAAAATGTACAGCATTACCATCCATAAATACATTAATAATTCTGAATTCAGAAAACTTCCAGCCCTAACACTGTAACACTGAGGCACAAGACTTGAAAACACAGTATGTCTATGCCATTACAGAGAGATTTCAAATTAGAATCTGAACACAGAAATGGTGTTTTCCCTGTTGCACTTTTTCATTTAATGTTTAAGAGCATTGGTCATAATGTTCTGGACACTAAAAAATTTCCCAAGCACAGGACCTTACATATTCATGGCCTTAGAACCAGCTCAAAGGTAACACACGTAATTTTCAAATATATTAAAAATACCTTAAAATATGTTTAAAGTATCTTAAAATACATAATAAAATAAAATGCTTTTGCCAACACAAGTTATTCACTACAGTAATCTGTTGGTATGCATAACATTTAAACATTTGTTAAAATGCATCAAACAACTAATGACATAAAGGTACAAAGGAACACTTGTAACAACACAAATTCCACTAAAAAGTAAAATTTGAAAGGAAGGTGCTTATACTTGAATGGGCCTTTATTTGTAGCACAGTTTCTCCAAGTTATCAGGAACACATAAGGCATTCTTACGCAAAATACTCCTTTGCTACATGAAATGGTATGAAGAAATGACATGGAAAAAATGGTATGTAGCTGTGTCAGGGGAAGTTCAGATTGAACATTAGAAAAAGGTTCTTCACTGAGAGACTTGAGGGGGTCACCAAAAAAGGCTCCCCAAGGAAGTGCTCATGGCACCAAAGCTGACACTTCAAGAGGCATCTGGATGATGCTCTTAAGTCATATGATTTAGTTTTAGGTAGCCCTGTGAGCATCAGGAGTTGGACTCTATGAGAGTCCAACATTTCAATTTGAGATATTCTATGATTCTGTGAATATCTCATTTGGGTACAGCTGTAATTGTGTCATTTACTTACCAACTCTTTAGAAGTCACTTCATTTTTCCATTGCCTGAAGCACACATTGAGTAGCTGATACAGGTTGTCTCTACTACCAATGTAATAAACATTCTTCAGTCTTCACAGAAAAATTAAGCCATGATAGACAAGTTCACATTTGTTTCAGTTTATATATGGCTTCATTCAGATAAGTTACACACAATCTGCTGGCACTAGAAGCAGGCAGCTGACTGCCTCCTACTCTGCAGCGAGTACTAAGAGAAACGTGGTGACCAGCTTCAGACACACCACAGAGCACCCTTCCTCCTACATTCTTCTGCAGCCTTCCAGCTACAGTATATGCTTTATAAACCATTACATGCTAACAACTACATCTGTGTTTTGGAATTTTGTTTTGGCGTTTTTTCAAAAAACAAAAATATATTAGGACGAATGGCTAATGTCATCCACAGTACTTCCAGAAACACCACCACTGCATTTATTTGTTAAGAATACTTGAACATACTGTAATACTTAAAAAACAAAACAATCCACACACTCATGATTCCAAGGAAGGAATACGAAGGGCACCCAAAATTGTGTAATGACCACATATTAACAGTGCCAAGCTAAGTCTGGAATAACGCAGGCAAAATAAGAATTTTCTCATATTTTCCCAACATTGACAGAGTCATGACTTCAAAATTCCTTTGGAACGATACCTTCAAAAAGTCTTCTAGACCTTTACTTGGTGTAAAGAGTACTTACAAGAACACTGCTGTAGATCTCTGAATACCTTGGTTTTTCTAATAGAGCCCTAACTGCAACTACAGGCAATTTTTTGTTTTATGGTGTTTGAAATTATCTTTCTTACAGAAAAGTGATGAAGCACCCGGTATTGTTTCCTGGTGAAGGAAGACTGACCTCTTCCCATTGTCCTTGTGCAGCACAAGCAGACACATCTCATAATAAGTACACATTGCCAAGGCTTCCTTCCCTAAGTCAAATGACATTTTGGAAAATTTTGGTTAACAGGTGTAGAGAGCTCAGTACTCGGTACCACCCAACTATACTCCCAGTTGTGGCTATGGTTTCTCATAACAAATTACTCTGTGCAAACAGCTTGTTGACATTGAAATCAGGATCTTTGTCTTCCCAATATCTAGCTCTCAAGGTGATCAAGAAACATATATACTGTATTAATTACTGTTTTGTTATACAACTTAGAATCAATCCACAAGCTTCAGAAAACTTCATGTAAGGAACAGTCGGTCAAGAAAACAAACATTCCTGCCTCTTGTTACCATTGCATCTTAATATAAGAAGCCATCAAGGCTCATGCTTTTATTAATTTAATGGAAAAAAGGAAAACTTTGAAAGACTAACTTACAGATTACTTTTCTCAACTAGTCAGGTATTTTAATTCCTTCACCTTTCTGTTCTCCAAATGTAATACTACCAAAATATTTTTTAACTACAGAAAAACAATGAAACATCAACTTTTACAGATTTATGGATAATACACTAGATAAAAACCCAAGGCTTTTATAAATGTAATATCTTATTATCAACACACCGTAACTCAGTTTTTCTCTACAGAACGCAAAAATTTATGTCCTCCAATGAAAAAAATTAGTTGCATTTTCTAAGCATTAAAAATTATTTAGAAAAACAGGGCTAAAAACAAGCTTATACTGTGATGCCTACTGAATCTGCATCATACTCGGAACCATGCCCTAATCTTCCCTAAGGCAAAATACTATCTCAGTTCCTTTCCAAAATATTTAAGCCTGTGTCCACAAGGCTGATCGCCAAGTGCTGTCATTTCCTTCAGTATAATCTGTAAAGCATCAGGAAACACAGTTACACAACAAATGCAGGAATACCTGACATACACGTCAAAAATGTGCTGAGTGGACAGTAGTTTCTGTTCTGTTTGTGTAAGTATGCCCTGCTGCAACTTAACCATAGTGACCTCCTCCCAGGATTAATGGTATTCTGGCCAAGAATTCTCACAGATTAATATTTTTCTGGTATATAAATCCAGGACAAAATCTTATTCTACACATATATTCTCATGGCAGGACTAGGGGAAGAGGTTATATCTAGTTCACCAAAAATTAGGTCACCCATTTCAAAAGCAAATATAAACTGCATGTTGAAGTTTTTCAGCATTACATAGGTACTCCCTCAACAAAAATCTGGAAGAGCTTTATCAGAAATTCTGAATACAGATTAATTATAAATGCAGGAGGAGGAAGGAAGTTCATATTTACAAACTTAGCCCAAAAAAACCAAACAACATTATACCAACAGCTGTGTAACAATTTGACAAGACTCAGAGTGAAGCTTTTCTCCTCAACATTTCAAAGGAACAATTTGTTTTGTTTCCTCAAAAATATCTTCTTTGGTATAAAGACCTTTCTACGGATTGAGCCAGACAAATAAACTACAGATTACAACACTAAGACTGGAATGCGTACCACAATTACTATTTTTACTGCTAAAGCAGCTGTATTGAGTTGACCACACTGTATAAAGATCATCATTTGTAACACTCAAAAGGGTAATTATTTGGAACAAATTCACATCTTGGTAAGGACAAAGGTAGGAGAAAGAAAGAACTGATATGCATTAGTTTTGCTGCAGCCAAACTGAGCCACAAAGCAACAGAAGTACCAGTTTAAAATGCAGGTGATAGAAACCAGTTTAAAAACCACACTGTAATTAGGCTCTTAATTAATTAATATATTGGTATTCAAATGCAAAATAACTTCCAAGTTACATTAATCTATTGTACTGTGAAAAAGTTTATGCAGATGCAGAGGTTTGTGGAACATTCTATTAGCCCACAGTCCCATGTCCTCAGATTCTTTTATTTTTTGTAGAAATTATTATTAAGCTTGAATCTTGCTATCTCAAGCTGAATTAAATCTAAAAAGCAGCACCATAGAAGGATTTCCAAATAAGCTTAAAAAGAATATTTCATGGCTTTTCCTGGTTTTCCATCCTCCTTCAGAACACCAGTTCAGGACTATGTCTTGCTGGCAACTCCTCCCTATTATTTTTCCAAAGGATTTGAAAAGTTTTGCTGATAGGAATGGAATTACAGCCTAGCATACCTTAAGATGCCAGCTTGCGACAAATCAGAATAGGTTTAACAAACCACAAAAGGAAATAATTTTTGCAGAGTTATAAATTTAATTCCCCTGGAAGCGTTTGCACACTCTCCCAACCCACATCTGCAGTAAACGTAGCTTATAAATACCAAAATACATGGCTTAGGTATACTTCTTTATTAATAACTTCTGCAAGGAACCACACCCAGACTGTAAAGGAATGTTGCATCTGATAGTGCCACATACCAATTGCTGTCAGCTGGAGGGGAACACTGGAATGAAACAGAGTTGCTGCTCTGAAGGTCCTGAAATCCATGTGGGTGATGGATTAAATCCATCTTCACCCTTCAGAATTAGAGATGTAATTCTACTTCTTCCCTCCATTCCCTTCTGGATTTTTTTTCCTTTTTATTCACAAAAAGTAAATTAAACTGCATTCACATGGGTCAGGGCATCTCATTACGTTCACTTACATCCCAGCAGGTAGTTCACTCGACAAATTCTAAAGCATGCAAAAGGTTGGGTAAAGAACACAGTGATGTAGCTAGAAATGCAGCTCCTTTTTCTCATATTAATCTTCCCTCTCATTAAACTCAATAGCAAAATTAATCCTGAAACCTTAAAGTAACTGGCTGGTTTCTGACCATCAAAACGAGCAAGGAACTTGTTAAAAGCTGGAAAATTAGGGGAAGGTAGAATTCTAGCTTTTCAACTAAAAAAGTTGTTTGGAAAACCAACAAACAGGATGAAATCTGATTTTAAAATACATAGTCTAACTTGAGTGAAATATTTTTAAAACATGATCAGTGCTTTTTTGGTTTTACCCTAGCATCAAAGAACACTCTGATCAATGCTTTTCAGGAAGACTTCTACCAATCCAAGAGGACTTATGCCAGACCAGAGCCGTATGTTACAGGAGGAAAAGAGGCTTTCACACTGCAGCCTGATAAAAGACAAGCTGGTTGGTTCTAAGCTTAAATGAGGGAAATTAACTTTGGGCCTTTAAGATGAAGTAATGGACAAAGTAACAGGGTCCCCCCTAAAACAGACAAGGCATCAGAATTTTTATTACTCTCATAATACATCTGTGGCTATGAAAGATTGAATTCTATTATTTGTAACTCATCAGCTGAAAGAATTTGACATAATTCAAAGGTCAAATGATAACAAACTGATTCATTAAAAAAAACAAAAATATCCACCATCTAAGATACTTATCTAGACTTAGCAATCTGAGCATTCCTGGCACACTTAATCTCTGTATACCTTTGTACAAACCAAGAAGTTTATTGCTGACTTTATTTTGCAGGTATTGGGGAGGTGGAATCAGACTTGAAATCAGGTCAAGGACAAACCTAACATTTAATAAAGTACTAAAGAAAAGTTTAGAAAAATCCCCTGTGCCAGTTGACAGCACCATGTATAAAATATTTCAGATGCTACATCAAAAAAACCCCTCAGAATAGAAAGAGTAGTAAACCTAATTGACAATGTCATGTCTAAACAGAGAAATCATCCCCAAGCTCACTCCATAGCTCATATTGTAGAAGAATAGAATACTTTAACAAAGCAGTTTAAATATTCTAGTAATTTTTATAGGGAATAAAATTAATTTTCATTAATTATGCTTTTCCCACTGTCAAGTCTTGCAAAAGACTTCAAAACTGCTGAAGTGATTACTTCTAATCATTACGGTGCCAGAGATTTCTTGATACAAGGCTTCCACATAAGTATAAACCTATCAGCACACCTCTCATAATCAAGTACTGAAAGGAGGCAGAAGACCTGCCCTTCCCATTATGAGGAAAAGGTTAAGACTAAACTACCTGCAGGGTACAGCAGACAATCCAATGTGTATATGCAAAGCCAGATAATCCAGCTTTCTCTAAATCTTCTGATGTATCTAAAACAAATTTTCTTCTTTTTCCAAGAGGAAGTGATAGCAGAAAGAAGAAATAGTGTTAAAAAGTCAAGAAATATTAGACTTACAGTAGTGGCTTTGAGATTGGATGTTACACACATACAAATGACTACGCCATTTAAAATTTTATTTTAAAAGTCAAAGGCTAGAAGGAAAACTTCAAAAAGCTTTTTCTTAAAATAAAAACACAACCACAAAAACAAAACAAGAAAACCCAAACCAAACCCAAACCAAATTTAAAAATCCCACAAAAAATGCAAGAAAACACCCATGAGACTTGTTACCCCTTTTCAAATAAAGAAAATAGAGAAAAGCACAAGGAAAAAGAAATGGAAGTCCAAAAGTCAGTGGAAGAGATTTGAGAAATATTTACACACATGGCTGATGGTGTGCATACACTGCTGGTCACATGGACCAAGAACAGATTCCTAGACTCGTTGCTATCACTTTCTAGACACTGTTTTAGACACTTCAAAAACTTAGAAAGGAAAAAAAACCCTTTACTTTTATTTACACTAGTATACTTTTTGCATACGTGCTCATAAAAAGCTCTAAACAAAAGACAGGTGGCACTAGCTATATAATACATTACTACAAGTCCTCAAATGCTTAAGCCTCTATCAATAAATCTTGAGAACATTTCCACACAGACCTTAATTAAATTTTGGGGTTGGATTGTTTGGTGGGTTTTGTTTGGCTGATGTTGTTGTTGTTGCTGTTGCTTTTTAATTAAACTATTTATGCACAAGGTAGGTTTTAAAACATGCTGGTGAAGCAAATTCTGTTCTCATACGGATGGATTTGCATCCTCTTGAAAATGCTCTTTTGCATTTGACAGAAATCCTGCAATACATTTTGAAGGATGATACATATAAATAAAATATGGAAGCAATTACCTGGGCAATTTTCCCATCACACTGAACAAAGACACACAAACAATTCTACTGAACTTAGAGAAAGCAGAAGATGTGGGTCATGTTGTTTTACTCTCCTTTCATTGCTCAGCATTATTCTAAACTCTTAAGCTATTTTGATATTGCCTGAATTTTTTTGCTACACCGGTGTAGCAAAAGACTGACAAAACTGTAATCTGTACAAAGCTAGTGTAATAAATTCTTTGAAAGACTGGTCAGCAAAATGCATGTGGAAATTTTAGTCAAAAAAATAGCCAAAATTACTTACTGGACGGTAGCTAAATGATCAACAGTGAATGACTCAACAGCTAGGTGCTAGTATAACATCAGTTGCAGCTGTTCTGTCAGAGCTGCCAGTGGACCTTCACACTTATTAAAGGATCTGACTGGCTCTGGTCTCATGGAAATACTGCTGAGAATGACTACCAAGAATCCATGCCTGGCTCTTAGCACTATTTCTGTGTCAGTGTCTCCATCCATTCTGTGCAACCACTTATGAGAGATGAAACAGCTCAATCACCAGCCAGAGTGTGCCCCACAACATTTATAAAGAAATAGCTGTAAAAAAAAAAAAGGATGCATTCTAAAACCTTGTTTATTCCTAGTCTCAATTTGTCACCTGATGTTACAACCTTCTCTCAAAACAAAAGAGCAATACATCTCTGGATGTATTAATTAGAATTAATTAGAGCCTCCTGTACTAAGCAGTAAGGTCAACTCTAACAGTACAGTCAAATCTAACAATACCTCTTTCCAGCTCTATTATTCCTGACAGTTTATACTTTTAAAATGCAATTAAGTCACAGAAAGCAAGATCTAAGGCTGTTTTTCAATTCTTGTGCATCATCTAAAGAACTTCCCCCAGCAGAACAGAATATGCACAAAGCACAGGACTAGTACAGTTAATTATCCTATCCAGCCTGCCCTCAATGACATTTTGAGATGGGGAACATCAAGATTAATATTCTGTCCAGTTGTGAGTGGACATAGTATCTCCTGTGGGACAAATCTAAACAACAAAACTTAGGAGCACACAAAAACATGTTCAAGTACAGAAGGGAATTCTGCACAGAAAAAGTATTTTTCTACCTATGCGGTTTCTAATCAAGCAGCATTTCAGAAGGAAACATTCAAAGACCAATACACAAAAGGAGGATGAGAGCTACAAATACTACCATATGCACACCTAAAAAGGAGGAAACTTTACTAGCGTTTAAATACAAGCCTCAAAACACACATTCAAACTCATACAACTATGTCTGGCAAGGTCGTGGAGCAGATCCTCCACACAAACCTAACTGCTTTTGAAGGATCTAGGCCCAGAAACCAAAAAACGAAAGACAGACAATTCCCCAAACTTTGGGGCATAACAGCCTATCCAAGCTAACTTCCTACATGACACCGGGAAATACATTAACTACCTGGTACTTCAGAAGAATTAATAGACCCCTCTTTTCAAAAAGTGAGACACCAGATTCACCACATTTCAGAAATGAGCCACCACTGAAGTCGAGAGCGCAGAGTCTGAAAATATTTTGTTTACTCTGCACTGGACTTTCAACCTCACAGTGCACACGAGTCATTCCAGGAATATTCCATTCCAGTTGATAAAAGATAATTTAAGATTTTTCATTACAAAATAGTAATAACTAGTTCCAAGGGCCTTAGTTTTTTTTCAACTGTTGTTTTGATGAGCTTCTGAAGTTTTTTTTAACAGATTCAAGTTAAACAGGAATAAGCAATATAAAAATAAAGTTTCATCCAAGCTAATAACAAGCACTTGAGTGGGGTTTTTTTGGGGTTTGTTTTCTAACTTATTTTTAACAAGAAAGTCTCTCATTTTCACTAACTAGGACAGCAGTTACAAAAATTTAAGCTGTATGTTGCAATATCAACAGGAGTTTAATTAATGCATCAATCTTCGTAAAGACACTGTATGTTTCCTTTTAAGAACTGTGGTATGGATATGTAGTTCCTCCTAAAAATTTCCTTCGTGCTTCAATTTTCCACTTTGCCAGCTGCCAGAAGGGAAGACAACATTCATGCTTTTCTGTAAGGCCCTACTTCTCCTTCCATGGAATTGCTGAAAATGAGACTTCTTGCTTCTGCTATACTTCTTAGAAAGAATCTGAGGTCTCTACTCAAGAACAATTTAGTAAAATAATTCCTTTCCTTCCTCTCTGAGCAGGAATTTATTGTTGGTACTCACAACAATCTGACAAAGCCTTTCAGTTTCACAGAACTGGTATAGAATATCACTTAGTTACTTAGTGACACAGATACCTAAGTAGAGGTGAAAGAATTATTCACCTTCAAGCACGATTCTTCTGAGCTGTGACATGCTCAGAGATGGCCAAAGGAATTCCTAAGTTTTAGATAGTATTACTTTCTTGGTAAGGTTACTTGAGAGTGTAGGCTTTTTCATCTCCCCCTGCCAAATAAAATGACAATATTTAATAGATACAAGTGCTTTTCTTAAGCCTACAGACACAACTGCTGTTACCCGAAATGCAAACTACTAGAAATGTTGATTGCTGTTAAGCACAACAAACTTGGGGATAGCTTTTCCAGGAATATCATGCAATCATCGATGCTTCTATCAAAGCCAATCAGAGCACGTCCAATATCCAGCTGGTCATTGATGCAGAGCCACACCCTCTCCTCTTCTGCCCTCCCTCTCCTTTCTAAACAGTTTATCCCCAGCCATCCCCACACTTTAGTCATAGGAGCTGTCCCAGCACATCTCAGTGATCCCAATAACATCACAGCCCTGCAGGCAGGCAGACCTGTAACTTGTTTTGGTTATTCCCTATGCTTCATGCGTTTGCATAGAGACATTTGAGAAGTGCCCCCTTCATAACTCCCATTTTTAAAAATGGAAAAAAAAACAAAAACAAAAAAACACCACAGGGAACTCCAGGCCAGTCAGTCTCACCTCTGTGCCTGGCAAGATCATGGAGCAGATCCTCCTGAAGTCTCTGATAAGGCAAGCAGATAACAAAGGGGTGATTGGTGACAGCCAACACAGCTTCACTAAGGAAAAGTCCTGTCTGCCTGCCTGATTTGGTGACCTTTTTGATGGGGTCACAGCTTTGGTGGACCAAGGCAGAGCAACAGATGTCATGTACCTGGACATGTGCAAAGCATTCAACACTGTCCTGCCCAACATTCTGATCTCTAAACTGGAATACGGATGCAATGGATGGACCACTCTTTGGATAAGGAACTGGCTGGGTGGTTGCACCCAAAGAGTTGTGATCAGTGGCTCAGTGCCCAAATGGAGATGTGTGACCAGGGGTGTTCCTCAAGGATCAGTACTCAGAGCAGTGCTTTTTAACATCGCTGTTGGTGACACTAGACAGTGGAATCAAATGCACCCTCAGCAAGATTGCTGATGACACCAAACTGTGTGGTGAAGTCAACACACTGGAGGGAAGGGATGCCATCCAGAGGGACCTGGACAGGTTTGAGAAGCGGGATTGTGCAAACTGTGTGAAGTTCAATAAGTCCAACTGCAAGGTTCTGCATCTGGGTCGAGGTAATCCCATGGACGAATACATGTTGGGAGGATAAAAGACTACAGACAGCCCTGAGGAGCACTTGGAGGTGGTGGTGCACCAGAAGCTTAACAAGAGCCATCAGTGTGCACCTGCAGCCCAGAAAGCTCTGGGTCCTGGGCTGTATCAAAAGCAGCACAGGCAGCAGTCGAGGGAGGTGATTCTCCCCCTCTACTCTGCTCTTGAGACCCCAACCTGAAGTACTGTGTCCAGTTCTGGAGTCCCCAGAATAAGAAGGACACAGAGGTCCTGGAACATGTCCAGAGGAGAGCCACTAAAATGATAAGAGGGCTGGAGCACCCCCCCTGTGAAGTTGGTGTTGTTCAGCCTGGAAAAGAGGAGGCTCCAAGGTGACCTGATAGCAACCTTCCAGTGTCTGAAGGGGGCCTACAAGAAAGCTGGAGTAGGGATTTTTACATGGGTGTGTAGTCAGAGGACAAGAGGAAATGGTTTCACACTTGAAGAGGGGAGATTTAGGTTAGAAGTGTTCAAGGCCAGACTGGATGGGGCATTGAGCAACCTGGTCTAGTGGAAGGTGTCCTTGCCCATGCAGGGAGGTTAGAATTAGATGATCATTAAGGTCCTTTCCAACAGAAACCATTCTATGGTCCTATGAAAAGGTCGTTTTCTTAAGTCATGAGGTAAAGAGGTAAGTGACAACTTCCTTGAAGAAATGAGGTCTTTAAGGTATTTTTCTGTAAAGGCTCAGAACAACTTGGGAGGTTTTTTTCACTATAGGATTTTTTTTTTTAATTCCCTATAAAACATATTTGTGTGAAAGGTCTTCAGTCACTTGTGAAGGATTATTACAGACAGCTGGGAAGTCCAAACTTGCAGTGGTATATTAAAACAGATTCCAACAATGATTAACTCAAATTTAAATGGTGCAACAAGATCAGTGATCCTTCTAGCAAGGAGGAAAGCAGGAAGCAAAATTACTGAGGGTAAATAAAGACAGCTTGGAATGCGTGGCCTCTGGCATGGAATCAAAAATCCTATGCAAGATGCTGCATCACTATACAGGCATGAACTAGGCAAGTCAGTATGAAATAAAAAAACCCCATAAATGAGCAGGAAACTGCCTTAGAATAGCCAACAGTGCAATACCTAAGACAGAGGCTTTAAGTCCAGACAACCCATCGGTAATGTAAGCGCCACAGGACAATTCTAATGAACCTTCTTGGGCAGTGAACATTTCCCTTCTTTCTGAAGGAAGCTATAATACACATGCCATTTATTTCACATAGGATGTCTTGTCCCTTTAGACACAGTTGCAGAGTTAAAAAATGTAAAATTTTGTATCTTAACTTATCTTTGTGCATTTCCAGACAAACATATGAGAAAACCTGAAGGAATGCTGTCATAGCCAAAATGAAATTATTTCACACCTGTTGGAGTACTACTTTTCTGCCTTCAATACTTCTTGTTCTAAATCATACAGAAGAAGAGTAATGAGCAATGAGCTGAGATACATAGCAGAAAAACCACAGGATTAAAATTAAGGCAATTAGCATGCAAGTACAGCAAATATGCAAAACTAATAAGCTTCCCACACCAACTTTACCATTGGAAGATAATCATTAAACTGAAAAAAACCAGTGTCATCCATGAGATGTTTGAAAACATTCTGAAAACTTTCTGGTTTCAATATTGATCTAGAATCCCTCCCAGTATTGTAAACAAAACAGAGATAGTATTTGTCATCTGTATATGAAAATGAATTTACAAAATGCATACAATATTTCCTAGAGATTCTGAAAACCTAGATATATGCCTTTTCATACTCATGAGATGCAAATTGCCACCTAGGACTTTGTCTTAATTTTAAAAACTGCTTTTACATCCCAGATTTAAAAGAACTTTTAAATTTGCAAAACTGTATAATTACAGTCTAGAAGATTTATACAAGGATGTAGCTTCTCTTCCTCTCTGAACAGCTCCCAAAAGGGAGAACCTTTCACTTCAACTCACCACTCCTTCAATTTTAACAATTTGGCATTCTGTGAATCATGCTGTAAACTGGATCACACAACTCAGATGGATTAAATCTCATCAGTGCCTTCTTTTAAAGAGTATTTTTAACACACAAGTTTAGTGATCAATACAGTTAGTAAGACCTAAGGATGCTTCTGTCAGGAAAAGCATACGTGGAGGAAAAAATCTAATCTTAATTGCTTCTCTTTTGCTTTTATTAACACCATTTCATTAAGGGACCAACAAGAAAAGACAGAGTGGAACATACAGCTCTTGAGGCTGGGTCAGCACTGTCAAGGGCTGCAAGCAGGAAGCACTGCAAACCTGTGGCTATTCCAGGCACAGCAAATACGTAGATTAATGACTGGAAGAAATTTATTACCAATGCACTGAGCAAGTTCCTCTGAAGAACCTGCATGTTTGCTTTGCTAATGCTACCTTCTATAGCACCTATAATGAAGTCAACTGGTGACATCATCACGAAGAGAACGAAAGAGGAGAGGCAGAAAATCAGCCAGCATGTACACAAGCCATTTTTTTCTTCACTTTTGTCTTTTCACTAACGGTATATCACAAGGATCAATTCAGCAACTTCACAGAGTGTCATCAAAAATCGTCAAGTTCTTCAGAGAAAAAAAGGCCGCCAAACAGTTTTAATATACTTTCCCAGTTATTAAAGCAATCAGATAGGCATTTTAGACAAGGAGATATTTCAAAATAATCTTATTTAAAAGAAATCCAGATACATTAAAAAACCCCCACCAAATATATATTTCCATTACTAATTCAAAAACAGTTGGGGACAAAACTATCTTAGCACCATTTGTAAGTTCCACATCTGAAATTCTACATCAAAAAACTCTTTATGAAATATGTGCAGTAAAGGTATTATTTTTCATAGCCTGCAGGAACTTGCTCAATTTCTAATGTCACGCTTCACTCAGTAAGTAATTTGATAACATGTATTAAAGGAATTTAACTGCAAAGGTGATATCAGAGTAAGAATTCAACATTTGAGATGGGATTATTTTATTATCAATGCTTGGTACATATACATTATTTGTACTTCTAACACTATTTAATGACATAGCCTTCAAAATCCAATTTGACAAGCAGATTATGCAAATTTACCAATTACAGTTTCAGTAAGGCTAGTAATTAAAAATTTTTTTAGAAGTGTCCGGAAGAGTTATGATGACTTCCTGAATTTCAGACAATAAAGTCAAATTTTGAACAGAGTAATCCTTTAAGAATTTGCAGCACTTGCTTGAAAAACTTGCAGTTTTTCAGAAGTTGCTGATAAAAAAATGGTAGGACAGTAAAAAAAGAAACTACCTTCTTGACAATTTTTGGTATGGAAGACCACTACTTTTTCTTGAGGCTTGGAGGGGTGGCTGGAGATCTGTCCAGCAGAGAGGGACCTGGAGGTCTTGATTTACAGCTGGCTGAACATAAGCCAGCAGTGTGCCCAGGTGGCCAAGAAGGCAAATGGCATCCTGGTCTGTATGAGGAACAGTGTGGCCAGCAGGACAAAGGAGATGCTCTTAACCCGGTACTCAGCCTTGGTGAGGCCACAGATCAAGTACTGTGTGCAGCTTTGGGCACCTGAAAGGACATCGAGGGTCCAGAGAGGGTACAGAGAAGGACAACTAGGGGAGCACAGGTCTTAGGAGAGGCTGAGGGAACTGGGGCTGTTAGCCTGGAGAAGAGGAGGATGAGGGGAGACCTCAATTGCTCCCTACAGCCACCTGAGGGGAGGTACTAAGGGAGTGTTGGCTTCTTCTCCCTAAAACTGGAAGGAGACTGTCTAGCGACAGGACAAAAGGAAATGGGTCCAAGTTGCACCAGGGGAGGTCCAGATCGGATATAAGGAAAAATTTCTTTGTGCAAACAGTGGCGAGGCATTGGAAAAGGTTGCCCAGGGAGGTGTTGGAGTCACCATCCCTGGGAGTGTACAAAAAACGGAGTAGAAATGGTGCTTCATGGTGCTTCAGGAGATGGTTACAGTGGTGTAGGGCTGACGGCCTTTATGAGCTTGAAAGTCTTTTCCAACCTTGATTCTATGCTAAAGATGGCTGCTCTTTGGGTAAAAAAGTGTTAACAAATGACAGAATTTGCATCAAGATAAAGTTTATCCATGTACCACTGGAAAGCACCAAGCTCTACTAGGAGCTTTTCTTTAGGGAGTTAACTACTAAACTGTTTGTCCCTAATAGAAGTGCCAGGAAAAAAAAAACCACTAAGTAGCTGTATTAAACATTTCAACATTAAGCACAGCATAATTACACCTGTTGTTTTTCTTCTTTAACCCAGTATTAAGGACAGTAAGATTTGGCAGGAATACTAGAAGTCCTACAAACACAGCGTATTGGCAAGTCCTTGGGAAAGGGAAGAACTGCTCCTAAATCTTTCTGAAGGGTACGGTTACTAGAGAGTATGAAGGATTCCACTTAGTCTCCCTCCAGCCCCTTTCTATACATATATACATATATATATGTTTTATTTAGCATACTTTTCCATTTCATGCATGCACTTGAGAAAAATTATTCAATTCCCCACTTAACTTCTCCAGGACTTTCTTAGATGAAAGTGCAATACTGACAAAAGTAGTAAAACTGATCAGAGATGTGAAACTGAAGAATGATGGTACTTTTTCACCCCGTTCCTTTCTAATCCTAATTGCTCAAAATTGAGTATTGCGCTGTAATAAACAGTAGGAAACAGTAAAGTGTTTTGGATCTGTGCTTAACAAAACTTAAGCAAAAAAGCACTGTTTCAGCATTTGAACACACAGTACTGCCAATTTCAGCACATGTCAAATATAACAACTAGAACAATACAGCATTAACATTTGAAAAAGGGATGATATTTAAGATAATTTTCACACAAGATGAGAATACCCTTTCAGTTTACCATTTGCTCTGTTCTATATCAGTGCATTTTTATCAGCAAAACCTTGAGTTCTTGAGCACTTCAAAACATTTACTCAAAAGAAGTAAATGTATCATAGCAGGTTTGCTACTGGGTATGGCAATTCCCTCACCAGACTCCTATAATACTTTTGTATAAAAACTTCAAACTTACATGCTGCTGTCCTAGGAGGAAAGACTAGAGGCAAGGAAGATTCAATCACATTTGATTACATACATTAAAATTAATCTATTTTCTAAGACTAGAAATTCAGTAAAAGGTAAAAATTATGTACTATGACTACAAAGTTTTAGGACTATCCTTACAGTAGATCTGGAATTCCTCTGTCTCCCATTCCCTCGATAGAACTCATCTAAATCATTACAAAATAAGATGGTAAAAATAATTTTTCTAATTTTTCAAATTCTCTAGTGTCAAATTCTCATAAACATCATCTTCCTTCATACAATACCTAAAAAGAACAGTGGACAAGACGGGAACCAGGGCCATTCACAGAACAAGACGTTTCCATTGTTCTTCATTAACAAATGAATTTTAAAAAAAGCAAGCTCAACTAAAATATTATTCTATGTAACGTCTTAAATTAAACACTTTAACTAAAGTCTGCCCTAGCAAATAATTAAGACTGCTTAGGATGAAAAAGAGATTACCTTAAGTCAAAGAAAAATCAAAACAATAAATTAGCCAGTGTGTCTGCCTCTAGCTGCAGAAAAAGCATGCTGCAGATATCTTTCTCACTCTTTGTAAGATTTTCAACTTAGAGGAGTATTATTAGCAACCTGACTCATCAAGTAATTATATTTGTCTTTCACACAGGGACTAATATGGTTAACTAGATAGTTTTTATTAATTTCTAGAATTAACTTCTTGAAGATAGAAACTTTGAAAAGTTTTTAAGTGACAACAATGCTTTCACATGGACAAGAACAAACAAATCCTTTGCCTTTCTAAAGAACAATCAACACAGGCAATTATAGTGCAAGTTTTTTCACTGGCATTCCCTAACCTTGTAGGCATTCTTAAAGGTGGAGAACATTCAATGGGTGTACTCACTCAAAATCTGTGATTGTCAATGATGATAAAAAACCAATATATTGTACTCATCCTTCAAAGGAATTTTTCAATATGACAACTCTGATTACCTAAGTTACATATCCTTACACAAAAATAACATTCCACATAGAAATTCATTAAATGTGACTATTCAGCAGTCTACCATCATTTTCATTATTAAACCTTAGCAAAAAACCAGATTTGGATTGTCCTTTTTTATAAAGCTTCCTTACCGGAAATAGCCCAATTTAGTTGTAAATCAACCAAAGTTTTCTTCTTGTAATCACAGAGAAAGGTTGTGAAACATCACAAAGTAAGCATCTGTCAGTGTTTGGTATATTGCTGGGGGCTACAATACAAGCTGAATAATTTTAGCTTTGGTAAGTGCCTGTAACACTTTTAGTCTAAATTCTACATTTAATGGGCAAGGTCTTCATCTGTCCTAGCAACAAATATTCATGAGAAGCTGTGGAGTAAATTATTTCAGTTCTACTTGAAAATTCAGTAATAGAACTGTTGTTTAATATCACAGAAAGATTATTTGCAACCTTTGACTGCATTTGTAATACAAGAGATTTGTAATTTTCAGCTCTTAAGAATATAGTCAAAATTACTCAACAGCTGGTAGCTTCAGCACTGTTCTTATATGCCTAACAAGCTTAGTCACTCAGCTTTAACTTTGTCCCAGTTTGATACTTATTTTTCCCCTCCAACAACTGAAAGACATTTGAAGGAAGGCAAGTTGTACAGTCAGTAAAGATCAGATTAATACAGTATAGATAAGAGGACAAAGAAATAACTATTTCTGGTTAGAAATGCTAGTTGACTTTATTATTTAAAATCTTGATGATGTAGGAAGAGATAAAGGAGCACATATTCATGTTCTTGCAAAATTCAAATAAAGAAGCTGCACAATAGTTTTACAGCTAAAAAAAAGTTTAGTGGTTTGAGGGACAGGAGAAATGGAATCAGTATTCACATATTGTGATACTCAGAAGACTGAGATACCCTCTTGAAAAATAAGGTCTCAAAAAATCAATTATTTTTAACCATTACCTACAAGAGTTACCACAGTAGTCTCACACACTCCTTTCAATCAACAGGTGTTCTCTGTATCATTTCCTTAGAAAGGAAAAATCTGAAATATGCCAGAAGTGCAGAACAGAACACTGTACTACTCCCCTACAAAAAAATCCTATTTTAAATTTAAACCTGAATTCAGTCATCTAAAGACATTATTCTGGCAAGGCAGATTGAAGATTAAATAAGAATTGTCAGTGTCCCTTTTCACATTATTTTTTATATTCTTTTGCAGCCTTAACAGCTGGTAAACTACACTGGCTTAACTGTGGCTTATCTCTTAGAAATACTGTTAGTGGTCAGACCCTATTGCATGGTGTACAAGTGTTAAAAAAAAACAAACAAAAAACAACCAATGAACCCACACTTTAATAATCTTTCTGAAAATGAAATATGTTGGAGAGCAATCAATTCCTTATTGTCACTTACCTCCTTGTTCTACGACAGCAAAAAGCCTCCCTAATGTTGATTTCTGTAAGGTAATTTGAATGTCACCCACTGAGCTGAAAAAACCACATATCACCTTAGGTGCAGAAAGACAGGTCTGTATTTCACTATCCATTCAGTACCAGCTGTCCAAGATACCAGCACATTAAATATGGACATGTCTACATCTTTCTATAACATATATGTAAAGTATTCCCTAGTACTGGAATTTATGACCAGTTCTGTTCTTCAGGATTATTTATCAAGTAATTTTTCTGTTCCATTTTAATAAGCAACTTCTCAGCAGGGAAAAGCTTATTAAACAGGAAACAATACGGGAAGATTTGCTGTTTTAGATATGTTTCAATAAACATCTAGATCCATTCATCAACAGACATCTATTTTTCTGTCCAAATGTGTTTTACAAGGTAATATGTCTCTGTTTGGAGGGCAGAGTAATAAGGGGGAATAGATGAAAAGAGGCAACTTGTTTAAAATGGATCAGGTGTGATTCTGCAGTCTCATGAAACAGTAGTTCCCCACTCCTCCATCAGATGAATGGCAGTGCATAGACACCAGCTATATAAAATAGTATGCTTGTGCCAAACCAAGTGCAACTGCACTCCTCCAGTAAAAGAGGAATTACACTGCATGAAATGCTGTTTGAGCTCTTCTGAAAACCCACCATCAGGTGAAAGCATAAAAAGCCTTGAAATGGTAAAAAACACAAGATGCAAAGACAGTGCCCAAACATGCAGGTGACTATTTTCTACCACTCAAGATAAGAAAACCAAAAGAAGTAAAACCTTCCAAAATGAACAGGTTCTGAATGCTAGTTCTTAAAACTAGCATTAATGGAGTAGAAAAGAAACCATACGTATATTTACACAGATCACATGACACTCATGTATACAGACACATCTCCCATCGATGATTTTCCCCAAATCATTGGGAAAAAACCACCACAAAACAAAAAAACCCCAAACAACATACATATATATATACGTATGTGTGTGTGTGTGTGTATATATATATTTATTCTCCCCATCTTCCCCGCTGTAAGTTATATGGCTAAAAAGCTTAAAAGATTCCAGGTTTGGGGTGTTTGGGTTTTTTTCATTTTAAGCAGAACATTTTAACGAACAATCCAAACCTATCTTTCATTTCTACACCAGGAAAGTGGATTTGAGAATGTTTTGCCCCCCGGGTCTTACAGAGACTTGGCGATGCCTGTGCAAGGGGGGGGCTGCAGCTCCACAGGGTGGAGACTCACCCAAGCTGACATTGTCTAAACACCACAGACTACATCCCTAGCGCATCTCCGGCTTACTTCCCAGCCCCTTCTGAGCCATGCCTCACAGGAGGAAAAGCCGCGGGGAGACATGGGAGGGACACCCCCCCCACACACACAAAAGCCTCTACCCAGTCATTAGCACGACAAAACGCGTTCTGGGAAGGAAAAAAAAATAAAATGTCTGGGGCGTGGAGGAGCGCAAGACGCAGACCGGGAGCCGTTAAATTCTCGCCGCTCTCGCACCCCTTCGCTCCGCTCCTCCTCGCTCAGCCCCCGGCAGCAGCGCTCCCCCGGCAGCCCCCGCCCCGCTGCGGAGAAGCGGCAGGAAACACCACTGCCCGCCCGCCCCGGCCCTGCAGACACCCGCCGGCTCTCCCCCCACCC